>JXPQ01002628.1:5083-15403 GCA_001014675.1 Ephydra gracilis
TAACCGAATAATATTTATTTCTGTTTTTCAGGCTGTTTTCTAAATATTGATTTGCTTGATGAATTTCTCAAACGAACAAAAATAGATTATAATTAGTTAATTAGATATTGAAATTAAGATACTTAATTGTTTTATGTTGCTTAGTTAATTTTGATATTCATAAGTATATATGGGCTGTTATACTATATATAATATTTTACTTATTTGAACTATATATTTACTATATTTATTTACTATATTTATTAATGTTAGTTAAAAAAGGTGTGTCCAATATGTACATACTGAAAACAAATGGATAAAATAATCAATCACAATCGTCATACGTATGCTTGATAATTTATCAAAATATAAATATTTTCAATGTTTTTTTTGCACTTCTTTGAATTATTTCTTATAATAAGAAAAATAAAATATTAAAAAAAAGCTATGGTTGCATTTCTATTGTGGACCCAAAAGGGGTTTGTCTGCAGGTAAGTTATGTACATACATTTTACGCAAATCCTACAATAGTGTTTTTTTTCGATTTCGATGAAATTAGAATATTATATTACAAAATCATAGATTAAAATTTCATTGTTTTGTATAATGTTTTGATTTATCTGCTTAACATTCATAATGCTTAAAGGCTATAGTACTTACTTAATTAGTCGCTAAAGCCTGTTGCAAGCCTAACCTTGAGAAATTTCACTGTGCAAGTGTCCACCATGCTTAGTAGTTTGGTTCCAATCGGTTATTTCTTTCATTGCGGCTTCTCTCAGAAATTAGTTGCGACTATCACCGCATACAGATGGGTATGTGGCATCTTTCAATCTAGGTCATATACCAAAAAGGCATTATGAGCGACTTACGTATGATGGTTTCACTCCAGAATTCGGAGTAACATCTGCTTACAATAGTAATCCTGCGTTTCATCTTCAGGCTAATATTGTAGATATTTACGCTGTTGTTTAGGTAGACTTAAATATAAATTTTTTCTAATTTTTCATATATTTTTGCATTTACATATAGCGGCTTCCTGCTTTCAGTCAGTTTGCTAATGCACATGCTAATTAGCGCTAATAGCACTGATGTCAGTTTCAACGCAGCATATAAAAGGACTCTGATGATGATAGTTTGGTTCCTACCAAAACACTTGTCAATCTCACAATATTTATGAATTTTTCGGGACACTTAAATTTGACTACCGACATTTAAATTCATTACACTTTTATTTATTCATTGACGAAGGCAATTTTAACACTATACAACACAAGCAACATTTACTGATCAGGCGAAAGCTAACGAGCATTACTGGAACAATGTAGTGATGACTATGATATTTCTAATACAGGGAATCACGTTTTTTGCTGAAACCGAAAATGATAATTAAGCTGTTAAAGGATATATCTGACTTGCGCTAGGTGGTCTTAATAAACATTGATTTTCGCGTCGAACGCAAAAAAAAAACAATTGAATACTGTTTTAATTTCATGCTTTTAAGTATAAGATGCTAATTTAAAATTTTAAAAGTAGCAGAGGCTGTAACGGAATATTACCAATGACAACAAGTTGTATTCCATTTAGGAAAAAAAAAGAAAGGAAATGGAGGCATCTAACCGTGTTCTAAAAATGGAGAGGGTCCATGGTAAATTACGTATAGTTATCAGTAATTAAACCAAACTGCCTTACTCATTTACCAAAGATGCGTTAAATTGCATGAAAATCAAAGGTAACTCTAGAACACCTATGTAGTCATACTAGAGGTTTAATTAAATACTCATTCATAGTTTACATTTAATTTTACGAAATTTCAGTTTTAAGTGAACATAGTTAGTTTCCGTACCTTTGTGCGTACTGATGTGTATGTTACTGTTGTCCTAAGCCGACTCTAACAATTTTATAGACGTCGCCAATGAAATAGGCAAAGTGATCTTAGGTTTGGTCATACGTTTGTAACATCCGGAACTAGTGCCCGGAGAGCTATCGAAATATATGACGATATGACCGGGTTCATCATAGGCATGTACGTCCGTCCGTATCCACAAAATACAGAGAACGTCTGGAGCTAGAGCAACCAAATTGGATTGGCGTATTTTTTGGAAAAAGATAATATCATCATATCCAGTGCCTACAGTACACCAATTTTACATATATTTATTTAAAATTACGAGCTTAAGCTTACTGCATCCTTTCGAATTGATATGTTTCTATGAAATTTCAAAATTAAACATGTAACCGTGTTCCAAAAATGGACATGATTAAATAAAAATCAGAGGTACCCCTAGCATACGTATAAAGTCCCAAAAGAGGCTTTAAAATTTCCACATTTATAATTTAAATTTAACGAAATTTCATTATACAGTGACCATACATAAAATAAATGTGTCTAGAGAAAATTGACTTGATTCTATGATAATCAGGAGTACCTCCAGTACATCTTTGTGATCCCAACGAAGGCTTTAATCCTGAATTACACATATTGATCATCTAAATTTAACGAAATTTCATTATTCATACTGAACATAAATATAGTCAAAGTGTCTACAAAAAAAAGCAATTGGTAGGAAAAAAAATCAATGCATAAAAATGAGTATTTATGTTAATGGTTTTTCCTGCTGAAGATATACGATCAATATAACACGCAGTGTATCCCAAAATTTTGATATCATTTTCTTGCCAGCCAACACTTCATGTCGATTGTTCATCATCTTCGCATTTCTTTGTTGTTATTGGCCGATTGTGAGACTGCATGGGTGCCACACCGACTTAAATACAAGCTCCGATTATTGTATATCAACCCAAGCTTTGTATTTTATTTCGCTTCATTCAAAATGCTCTGTAGAGAAAAACAAATTAACCGACGGCTGTCCAATTTTTCCATTAGTATTTTGTAACCTACAGTTATATATGGATTTTTTTTTCCATGTATCAAGCAAGTGTCGAACTGTGCGGACGTGTTTTATTTCAAATGTTTTACATTCAAGTAGTTTCTCATAACTAAAGAAATCTTTAACTATCTTAATACTACATTTCATTTAAACCACATTAAATTACGAGTTTGTGTTAGAACAAAACGTTGATACAATAAAGTAAACGTACATAATTACTTCGTAAAATTTTGCAAAAATTTTTAAACGCGCGCTTTAATTGAAATATATCAGGTGACCGCCATTAATAATACAAGTATAAAACTTACTCAAAACAATAATGAGTAAGTGGAAGTGCAAAACCTGTTCTGTTCTTCTGACAGAAAACGGCGAATTCGTGGCTTGCTCAGGCTGCAACAACAAATTTCATTATCAGCCATGCAGCTCTCTCGACGAGCTCTCTTGGAAAGCCATGAGTGTAAACGCTAAGAGCGATTGGCGGTGTGCGAGCTGCGCGATTAAAACAAGTAAGACAAAACAGATGTAAGTAATATTCAGAGCGATGTCAATATGATGCGCACTGAATTAAAAGAGATAAAATGAATATAAATACTAGCCTATCGACAATTGAAACTCAAAAAACAAATAAAACAATAGAATAACTAACAAAACAGATTCGTTGCTTGCGAGGAAAATAAATGGAGCAATAGCACCTTCGAAAAAATATGGAAATTATCAATGCGGATAATAATAGAGAGACCATTGAGCAGGTTTTGGAAATTGCCCAAACAACTAATTCTGACATAGAACGGCATGATATTAAAGATACATATGTAACTACAAATAAAAAGAAGATAATTGTAAAATTTAAAAATTGACAAAAGAAATCATTGCTTAAGAAAAATTTAAAACAGAAGAAAATAAACACCAACCAACGTGTTTACATAAATGATGAGCTGACCGCAACAAATAGGCATTTACTGTGGTTAGCCAAAAAGAAAGTAAGTGTGTCATTGGAAATATGTATTGGTCAAGGATGGCAAAATACTTTTCAAAAATCTGAAACGGACAGAACAATCCTTGTTAGAAAAATTTCTGACAAAAACTCTTAAATGTGTATATTTTTCATTGGCTGAATCCTTTGCGTTACGGCATAGCAGCGTGGGGATCATCTACTCATTGTACACAGTTATAACGAAGTCAGACTGGGCTGCTGCGAATACTCAAAAAATGGAAAGTAACGGAGGACTTGCTCAATATCTAAGCAATTTTTACACTTACATTAATAAGCGAGTTCTACAACTCAGCGGAATTCAGAAATAGAATAGATCATCCTCACGGAACTAGAAGAAAGGTTGAAGGCAGGTACAAATTCCCTTTATTCACGAACCTTTATGAATTGTATAGTTTAAGGTGTATAATGCCTCGAATCATGAACGAGCTGCCAGTTAAATTACTTGATTTAAAAGATCCATTAAAGGGAAAAAATTCAGTAAAATATAATGTAATCGAAGATAATAATCTGATACAATAAAAAATGTACATAATTTAGCATTACATGTTCTTATACAATATTATATAATAACACATGTTATAACAATATGATAGTATATGTCGAATTTAAATCTCTTGAATTGAAGCTCGACTAAAAATCTCCCAACGATAGGCCATCCCTTATCTCGACACAGCCACATCTTCTCATATTTAATGAATACTTATGGAATAATATAAAGAATAGTTAAATAAATACATCAATAAGAATAGTAGGAATAAAACAACTGTAATTAAATATAAATAAACATATATTCACATATTGCGTCTTTTATGTATACTAAACAGTAACAATAATCCAATTTAATATTAACTTTATTGAACTTTAACAAATAATCTTGAATTGTATTAACACAAACACATCCGCTGACACTTGTACAAAAATCGAAATATATTATGTATAATATGTTCATTTCTGCGGATAAGCCCTATGTGCTTCGCAAGAAATCAATGGTAATGTTTTTCGTTTTTTGGCTCAATAAAAATAAATAATTAATATATATTTTATGATATTACCGTCATTTGTAGGTTAAAGAACCATAAGTTTTCAAGGGTTTCTGGAACTCGATTATTTCATCCTTCAACCAATCCATAAGGCTGTCAGCCACACTATTGAAATTCTTCCTAATATCTGAGTATATTTCCTAAGGTTCACCGCTCCGTACCACGAACCAATTGAATACCACAAAAAGGCTGCGGTCATCAGTTTAGAAAAAAGCTGCAGATGAGTAGTTACAAACCATACGAGTAATAACTTCATGTAATCTGAGTTCGTCTTTGAATTCTATTACCAATCAAGTTAACCTGCTACTGTACGGGAGTATGATTGGGTATCGTTCCAGCAATTCCAACGGCTTCCATTGCAGGGTTCCGGGCCAACATTGCACTGGGGAACCGTTGGCTTTGAGCTTTGTGAATCAACCAAGTTAACTCCTTTCATTCCGTTCGAAGCTAGAAATGTGGTGGTGGCACAGAAACGGCCTTACAGCCCCCCCCTCCCACAGAGTAAATGGGTAAGATAAGCACTCATTTCCGCATTTTGACCCACATGTCGGGTCTTCAAACTTTTGATGTTTTGGTGCTTCTCCTCCGAAGTCCGATGTTGGCTTATTCAATTTCGTGAAAGGCTACCCTGCTGCGATGATGCAACCGTAGCTTGTTGCTAACTAAGGTTTTTGATACCAACGGGGTTCTTTCGCCATTGCCATTGCGCCGAGGTAAGGTCCTCTCTTCTTTGGGTGAGTCCGTTCGCCACAAAATACTTCCAACACTATAGTGGAGTCCGTGCAGCAATGGATTTTAGAAAACCCAGGCTTGAAAAGTTGTGCATCAAGGTCGCTGGCAAGACTGCTCCACATAGTTCTAAGCGGGGCTGGGGATCACCTTGTCAGGAGCTACCTTCGTCTTTACAGCCAATAAGTGTTCAAAGTTCGGTCCACTCTCTGGATTTAATCTAGCGCAGACCGCCGCTGCGTAGGTCTTTTTCGAGGCTAAAAGGTGTGTTTGGCTCCTAATCTGTCAAACGTATTAGATAAACTGATAAGCTTTCTTCCCAGTTCAACAGCCTGGGTTTCTGCGTTGGAAGTTCCCCTAGACTGTCCGTGCCGCCAGGTAGGGAAGCTTGGCCAAGAACATTACGAGTCTCTTGCTAAGGTAATATATTCGTCTGTTTACTTATGTGAAACCAATCTCGTGCTACTGTTTTGGAATAATGTGACGTTGGTTACTGTGGTGAGCACTAATCTGTATATTATCACGTAGTTATTCGAGGTTTCACCACCATACAAGTCTTGATGACTACTTTTACAACAGCTTTTCTCTGCTAAGATTATCTTCTTGAATTTTTTTCTTTTTATTTCAAACTTCGGTAGCTCCGCCGGTTTTTTCCACTTCATCAAACAGATTTCACAATTAAACTGCAACCACTTTATTCCACCTCGCACCGTCACTCACTGCTCCCCATCTTTGGTACAACGGCCGTCACCATCTTGTGGGTATTCTTTTCGGCTACCTGATATAAGAAAACATAAAAACAAGCATAAAGTAATTGTAACAGACCTGAAAAGCTAAACCAGGTTAGACAATAATTCCAATGGAAAAAGCAACTGTAATTCTATCATTCATTTTATTAAATGAATATAATCATTTGCTTTATTAAATGATTATAGTATGTAATGTTTAAATGTGAATTCCCTGAGAAAAGAATAACTCTGAGTCCATTTTGCGGCATTACTAATTTTATGAATAATTTAAAACGCTTTTGCGTATATATTTATTAAGCTTTAGAAATGAAGCTGCTTGTGCTGCTCTTTGTTATGTATAATATCGGGTATAATATAATATATCAGGTATAGTACAATAGTTCTCGGCACCATCTATAACAGCAGTTCACCAAGACTTTCGTTTCATAAAGGTTCTACCTTTTTAGCTTTATACAATCTTCCCAATATCAAATATTGTTGTTGTTAACCACCTACACTACTACACGGAAAAAAATAAACAAATGACATTTAAGTTTATACTAAATAGGCCACAGGCTCTTCAATTGTGTAGTTAAACAGATCAAGCTTATTGCTCAGGGGTATATAAAATCAGATTTTAGAATAAGCAAACAGTAGCAGCATTATTGATGATGTTTACGGTGATTTAACATAAATCTAGCACTAAGATGTAGTGCTTAAAATTATTCAAAATCTATACATAAACTGTGCATATAAATACACCTCATGTTGTATTTGCAGGGCGATTATTGGAAAGCATGTTGAAATAAAAGCGTAGTTTATTTCATGATTTAGGAGGGTAGAAAATTTACCAACAAAATTGTATATATAAATTAAAATGTTCAAATATGAAAATTTTATTCTGAAATTAGCGTGCCTGCGCCAGACACTAATCATCGATTCCTACACCAAGACATTGAGACATACGGCAGGGAAGCTTCACTGAGAGAGGCAAGGTTTGGTTGACCATGAAATAACTTTTAATTGAAAGGCTAAGGAATATAACGTTGCGGGCAAAATTTGTCCAAATTGAGTGATCTGTTAAACCGTAGTGTGTCATTAGTTATTAATTAAATTTTAATGATATTCAACCAATTCGGAGATATCAAAATTTAAGTACACATTCGAACACAACATTAGAACTTTGATTTATGGATGCTCCATTGAATAAAAAGTTTTTTTCTGTAAGCTGGATCATTTTCAAATTTATTGTTTTACCAGTTCGCAAGTAATTCAAAAATAAAATTAACTTCTCATCCCAGGAAACTGATGGTAACACCTTCTTGACCGATTTGTGAAAACGAACTCGTTTCTAAGCCAAACAAATAGGTTCACATCACTATAAAGCCTCCTGGATTGATTCAGAGGTATAGAGGTAGTCCAAAAACCAAGCATTCTAATAGATCGATGAACAACATAAATTTTATGCTTCCGCATGCAATAAATGTTACTGGGAAAGTGGCATTCAAATATGTTCTTATTCCATTGTGAGTGATAACTGCGATCATTTGGCACATAGCTTTCCGAAACCCAATATTTCAGTCGGAATATTTCTTATACTACACAATCTATAAAATTTTTTCAATCACTCGACGATTTTCCAAAACGATATTCCATAATTGTTTTTTTTACGATTTCTGCAGCTGTTGTTTAGTTTGGATGTCTTTTATTGGGATCGTCTTCATGCTTTGTACAACCACGTTTTAATTCACCATTCCATTATCGATTAACTTTCAACATTTGGTCCAAATTTTCCTTTATTTTCAAAAGTTTCAAAATTCGTTCGTCCATATTAAAAAAAAATCTGTTACATATAATGAATGGCTTGTTTACAAAGAATGAACGAAAATAAAGGTGATATAGGTTTACCCGTTTGCATTACCAATTTTCTGTAAAAGTATTTCCCCTGCTAACTACAAATTTTTCCGATCTTTCATGCAATTTGTCGTTAAGATCTCCAGAATATTTACATCTACACCAAACCCAATTTTGTAACTCTCGGATGATTAACATTGCTTTTAAATTCTAGCAAATGCCTGGTTTGGTGACTCCAAATGTATTTGCATGTTCCTCTTGCATTTGTGTGTGATCTTCATCTACAAAATATGAATTTCTAACCATGTAAATCACTTCTGCTGAAGGAACGTTTAGCTAAACTATGGTCACTATAAACTTTCAGTAAAGTGTTGGTTGGACAACTAAGTAATTGCGGATTTCACTCATGGCTTTAGTTCAATTTTTAGGTTTGCTGACGTAATCGCAATGTCGGTGTTTGTACTTCAATTTTATTTTTTGTTTGGCGTCTGTTGAAAAATGGAAAATCAAAACTAACATTTTCTTCGTATTTTGCTTTTTTATTTCGAGGAAGGCAATAAAAAGTTCACAAAAAGTTATGTGCTGTTTTTGATGGCGAAGCTTTATAATAACGGCAATATCAAAATTGATTTGCCAAATTTCGTTATGACGATTTATCACTGAAAGAAGAAAAATGCTGTCAGAACAATAAACGATTTGGATTGCGACAGTACAACATGTGATGTGTGACTGCAGATCATGCTATGTAGGAAAACGCTATATGGTTACCTCATACACTGAAAAAAAAATTATTATTTGACATAACGCACTAACATCTGCGATTTGTTAAAGAAGCGAAATGATTGATACTTGGTGCAAAACAGGTGGTTTACAACAATGTCAATCGGTAACGGTTGCCAGGTGAACGAACTCAAACAATGTCAAAAGCTGATATTCATCAAAAGAAATGTATGTTAACAGTTTGTTGAGATTACAAAGGAATGGTGTACTTCAAAATTTTACCACACAACCGAAGGATCAATTCAGATGTTTATATTGAACAATTCAGTTGAAGAAGAGCGGTCCGAATCGATAAATCGAAAAGGTGTTGTATTCCATCATGACAATGCATTGCCATAAACATTATTGGTCACTCGCCAAAAATTATTTGAGATTGGTTGGAAATTTATTGCCATATCCACCATACAGTTCTGAACTTGTACCACCTGTTACTTTTTATTTCGATCTTTGCAAAACTCCAAAAAAATATGTGAGTTCTGTTTCAAGATTTTGAAAACTTTATTCAATAAATTGTTGAAAAAATTAAAATAATTTATTAATTAAGTGTCTAAGAATGTTCGGTTATAATTTTTTTCAATTTTTAATGCATTTACAGTGAAAAAGTCACGAAAATCAAATTTGGTTTTAGAAGTATATAAGGAAGATCTGATGAACCATATAAAATACAAATTTTGTACAGATCAGGTCATGGATTTGAATTGAAAATATACAACCTACAATTCAATCGAAAAAAATGATAATCGCCAGCATAGTTGTTGACAAATGTTCGATTTAACTCTCAAAAAAAGCGCACAGAAAGATTAACGATGTTGGCTGACCCACTGACCCACACTGACTCTCACTGACAATTGTTCTTTTGAAAATTTGCGAAATGCAATCTATACTAAACTGTGCCAAGTATATTTCAACGACAAATTATGGAAATTGAATATTCGATACATGAGAAATCTTAAATTGAAGATTTCAGTCTTTATAGTAATAGAATATAAATCCATATGTATCCATGAATATCAAGACAAGCACGTCACCTTTTCGTTGAAACAAGCAAATGGTTAACGCGTTATATGCATATTTTCATCAAGTTTTTGTTTCCATTTTTCATACTTGTAACTTGTCAGCTTGTCACTTACCATTTATTAAGCAATGTGTTAGGGAGAGTGTAGTATTCGTAGTAAGTTATGTGTTAGGGTTGGACGCGGTATTCTTGCTGCTTTTACCGTTACCATTTCCTATAAACAGATAAAAGGTTTGTGCTCTTTAGTTGGTTCATATTTCGATCCTTCCTTTATGCAACATAAGACCAATCTATATTTACTATTAATTTTTGA
>JXPQ01002664.1:4653-18410 GCA_001014675.1 Ephydra gracilis
AATTAAAGCTTGTACATCTCCGGTTTTAATTTAATAATTTGGCGACGTGTATTATACTGCCGGTCTAAGCCGACTGTAACCTTTTTACTTTTTTACTTTTTTTTTTCTTTTTCGTTATTTTGTAATGGGTCGATTTTTCCGCAAATTTGTTATTTAAATACGTCTAAAGACTATGTAAAAGTCGCATTTGATAAGATAACCCCTTAATATGACGTCATGTGTTTCCTAAAATACTGATCAAATAAATTTTTATTGTTTCACGCTATAGCATTGGTTACCACGTGCAGTTCAGTCAGAACACAAAAGTTTTGATTCTACTGTGAAATTATGGAGTCCTTGTTTATCTATCGTCACATATCGATGCATAAATTCCGGTTTATGACAGATCCGAACAGTGCTCAGAATTATCAATTCGTTATTGTTGTTGAGCGATTTTAAGTTCGGGCTTATTCTTCGGTAAAATGCATGCATGATGGGTCCAGGACATTTGTTTGATACCTTAACAGCCTCATCTTTTTCGGTTAATTACATCCATAATTACTTTATGGACTCTTAGAAGTTTTTTATAAGGCTCATTTTAATGTAGGAAATCATTTCCCATTGACTGATTTTCCTTGAGCAATTGCCGAATAATGATGCCTTGACTTCAAACGTTTTTTTTGTTTTGTTGATCCAAAAAGCAATGCACTATTAAGACGCAAAATTATCTCATATCAATCAAAAAAGTTGCTGCACTCCAATGCAAGATTCGACAAACATATAGTTCGACAGCTGACAAACGTATAGACGAGTCTTTTCAAGGTAAAGGCTAATTAAAAATAATTTTTATTAATACTTGTACCGCCATTTGTGTATTAGCTTAGCTCATTTTCAGGTTAACTGTTACTAGCATATATCTACAGTATTTTCTGTATGTATTTGTTTGTTTTATAGGCGTGACAAACTTTAATTTTATATGAAAGAATCTGTCTAGTTTTAAACTGACTTATACAGAAACATTAATTCTTGAGCAACCGTCTGTTACCGACACAAATGTGTGGAATAGAATTGAATATTTACTTAACACGAGGAGTACAATATTCAAATACTACAAATAATAAAGAGAACATTTTAATGGAATTGGCTTATCATATATCGTAGGAAGTAAGTTTGCATTCACTTCAAAATAATAAGGAAATTACATTAATTAATGTTATCGTTTATCAATTACACTTGCAATGCAATTAAGGCAAGCGCTTTATAATAACAGTTATCTTTACTAAATCAAATTATATCAAAATTTTCATTTCACGCTGGTTTCGTTGACGCGCATTGCATATGTTTTTAAGTCAGTTGCGCCAGTGAGCTGTTAGAACAAAAGATGCGTTTTGTTATAGCAAACTAACAATATTTCTTGGAAAAACTATTGTCTTTATATGTGAGGCATTATTTATAATGATGTATAATAACTTTTAATTTCTTCTGCAAGGCATTTGAATCAATTAGTTGTGTTACGTTTTATAGGCATAATTGAATTTATTTATCACGAGGAGTTTCAAACTTTTAAAAACACACACACGTATATTGATAAACGCATATTAGAATTAGTATTATTCATTAAAATCAAATATGAATTATACAACAGTTTCAAATCAGTTTATGGACTATAGAAAGAAATATGTAGGTTTGTACTTCGTTCGTGGCGAAAACTAAAAATTTAGAACTAGTACAATCTGAAAGGTCCAAAGGCACTAACACGTTTGTTAAATCCATATAATTATACACGTTGTCAATGAAATTGTTATAGTGAATATTACTTTTGACGGTAACTTTGTACACCCAGAAGTAGATTCCAGAGACCTATTAAAATGTTTACCGATATGATAAGTTTCACCATGTATGTCCGTCCGTCAATGTGTATTCTAAAATACAAAGAATGGTTTAAGCGATATCATCAGCCGTTTGAATTGATATTTTTAATGAAATTTCAAAATCAAACGGGGTATTGAAGCATGTTACCGTGTCCTAAAAATTGACATGATTGAATAAAAATTAGAGGTACCTCCAATACACCCATAATGTCACAATAAAGGCTTTATGCACAATCATCCACAGTTATAATTTCAATTTAACGAAATTTCACAATACAGTGAACATAAATATAATTAATGTATGTACAGAAAATTTACTTAATTCGATGAAAATCAGGTGTACCTCCACTATACCTACATGGTCCCAAAGGTGCCTTTGATGCTGAAATAATATAGTTATCTTCAAATATTTAACAAAATTCCATTTTACACTGAACATAAATATAATCCATGTGTGTACAAAAATAGGCTTGATTTCTTGAAAATTGGAGGTACTTCCAGTATACATATGTGGTCTAAATTAAGCTTTAATGCTGAATTATGTCCAGTTATCTTTGTATATATTTGTATAATATTTCAGTAATTAATAATACAATATTTCAGTAATTTTATGAACAAAAATAAATATAAAAATACTTAACATAAATAAAATCCGAATGTGTACCGAACTTGGGCGTGATTACGTGAAAATCGGAGGTACTTCTAGTACACTTATGTGGTCTTAACAAATGCTTTAATGCTGAATTATTCGCAGTTATCATGTGAAAATGAATATAATCAATNGCTAGTACACTTATGTGGCAGTTATCATGTGAAAATGAATATAATCAATGTGTGTACCAAACACGGAATTGATTGTATGAAAACTTGAGGAACCTTCAGCACACCTAGAGCCGTCACTGTTTAGTCATGCATATGTTACATTTAAATTTTACAAGATTCCAGTATTAAGTGAACATATGCATAATTAAAGTGAGTACCATTGATTCATTTAAATTGGACATCTTTGTGGTCAACAAAACGGGAATTAAAAGAACTTCCACAATATACGAAATTAATCCAGATTTATCTAAACTGCTTTGTTGTTTTAATTTGATAGTCAAGCGGCGTGTATTATACTGTCAGTCGAAGCCAACTGTAATTGTTTGCATGTTTTGAATTAATTTTCACCTTCAAAAGACATGTATAAAAATTTGTAAGCTGGCGGCCTATTAGTTGTTGGAATAGGGCATTTTGATTAAAAAACTACTATATTAGCCATGACTAGGGCAATAAACATTATTCAAATATTGCAAGCAGAAAATCAGTCTTTGAACAGGGCTGAGATCAAACTAGGAGACATGACGCAGTGGTCGCCCCAAAGAGCCTTTTACCCATGTTAGTATCAAAAACATCCATAAAATAATATTGGATGACCGCAAAGTGTAGTTAATGGCGACAGTAGAGGCTGCTTAAATCTCAAAGAAACTTATTGGTCATATCGTAAATTTTTGGGTATACGAAAGCTCTGTTCAAAATTCGTCCCACGTGAGCTCACAATCGACAAACAACGAAATGATGATTCTGAGCAGTGTGTGAAGCTGTTCCACTACAAAAAACCCAAATGTATACGTCTATGTGTGACGATGGATAAAACTTGAATATTTAATTTCAAACAAGAAGCATAACAGTCGTCATCCGAGTGCAAGCGTGCAAGGACCCAATAGTCGCCTGGAAAGGTTATGGCTTCAGTATTTTGGAATACATATTGTGTTAATTTCTGCAGCGACTACTACATAAGATTATTCGAACATTTAAAGAACAAAATCGCGTTAAGGCTTGCATTTAAAGAAAAAGAAAGTGCTATATTATCAGGGTAATGCACTCTGTCATTAATCAATAAAAACGACGGCAAAATTTATTGAATTCAGCCTCAAATTGCTCCCGCATACACCGCATTCTACAGATTTAGACACCAGTGAGTTTTTCCTTTTTTCTGACCTCAAGACGATGACCGCTGAAAATAAATGAAGTGGCGGTGCTGAAGTATTAGTTGAAACTGAGAACTATTCCGATCTTGTTCGCTATAATCAATGTATCACTCTCTAAATTTTATCAAACAAATTATTTTTCTATCTTAGGCTACGAAATCTTCCACCCAACCGTATAAGTTGTTTTGGGATATTTTCAAAACTATGTGAGACTTTTTTTTTAAATTTTATAGTTAATGCATTTTTTCCTGAAGTCATGCATATGAATATTCATCAGGTTATGACTGCGATTTTTTAAGACACGACGATTCGTAAGCAAATCATATCAAAAACCAATTATTATTATAAACTTGTAATGTTATATTATTAAAATGTTGTCTGTTATGCAAACTGTTAATGACAATATTTGTATGTAAAATTTATTGAAATAAATATATTAAAATATTATTGTACGTCATCAGTGAAATATTTACCATAGGGTCCTATTCATTTTGCTACAAACGTTTTATTATTTTTTTTTTTTGCTAACAGCCTAATAATAAAATTTTGTTGTACTCTACTAAATACAATTATAGATATATCTACGATTCAGATGTTTTTTCACATGTACAACTGCAGAATAATGGAATAACAATGCCAAAAATGGATTTATAGCATGGCAAGCGTTAAAATGTATGTCACAAACGATGGATAATTCCACAGATGTGAGCACACATGCATGTAAAGCATAACAATATGAGAGAAGCCCCAGTGATTTTGTGGAGAATAACATTTTTTTTAAATGACACATCCTCTCTCGTAATATGTCATAAAAAGGTTTTTTTCGGATGTTTCTTCATCATATCTATGTTGTTTTATGCTTCGATAAACAATATGAAATTCTATTCTTTTAACCACTATTCTTAATTGGATGTATGCATAAGTTTGCTTTCGTCTTTCGTGTTTGTATGTCATTTTCAATAGTCATGAAGTTAAATATTGAGCAATGTCTATAAGAGTGTTTCGAAGATGGAGATGAAATTCGATTTTTCCTGTATTCTATGTTCTCATGGTCTTTCATTCTTGTGCCAACAACTCTTTGGTTATGTCGAAATTTTCTAACTTTGGATTTTTTCTCATGAACGATATTTCTGTTTGTCTTTTAAGGTAATTAAGGCTTTTTATGAATGAAGAGAAATATCTACTTAGGGCGTCCGCTTCTATGGAGTACATAAGTGGTTTGTATTTGCTATCGATTTATTGTGATACCTTAAAACTAGGTTTTTTACAATGTATTATTATTCAAGCAAATAATTAACTTACGAGCTGGAGTTACTAATATGATATTCGAGATTCCCTGAGAACCGATTAAGGTTTTTTAATTGAGACTATGTCAGATTTTATGGGGATTTGAAGAGGTCTGAAACTAAAAAAAAAGTGATTTGGAATGTAACATAGGTGTATACAGTGTGAGACTAAGTGTATGAGACTGTTTGGAGTTTGATTATGGCAGTTACATAGTGTCACTACTGGTAGTGTAATAAGGAGTCTATGCGCAAGTCTCGTGAGATCATTCAAAATTCTTTCAAAAACTGTGATGTGATTTCTTGTGTACGTATTTGTGTTATTCCATAAGATTAAGTGATGTAAGCAATGTCGATTATGAAAGTGACTCAGCTGACTAATCGGTAATAGTGATGAAATTTCTGGTATTTATTGTTTGCAGTATATCAAGTTGGTGTGAGTGCTCAAAGAATATAGAAAAGCTTGTTTACTGTTAAGTCGGTGATTGTAGTAGTAACCTGTGAATTGCGGATGTAATTGAATTGATTTTTCATCCAATCACTTCTATTTTTGGTGCACACCTGGATTGTATTTACTTTTATTCAATACTGAAGTTTTGTAGCATTAAAATGCATGATTCAGCATTAAAACCTCTCTTGGAACTACATAGTAGTACGAGAAGTAGCTCTTTCTTCCACCAAGCAACATTGATTGTATATATGTATTCATTAAATACTGACACTTCGGAAACATAAATGATATCTGTGGGTCATCCTACAGTAAAGCCTCGATTGGAACTACATAGGAATACTACTAGAACATAGTTGAACATAGTTTTTGTCATATGCGACCACAGCCTTTTGCGAGAGTGTTGTGGAATAGTTGAAAACGTAAGATTTTCATTCAGTTGGGTTTGCTCTGGAGCATTTGCCATGGTGTGAATTGCAGATGTTGCACGTATAAGGCACGCTGTCAATTCGTAAACAATTATATTATTAAGGGCACGTATCTAGACCAGAAAGATCCGAGCACATTTGCTAATTTACAACTATTAGTTATGAATTGTGGGTAAGAGTTTTCAAAGTAGTCGGTTGTTCAGCCTGTAATGCGATCCCAAAATTTTGCGGATGGATGAACGGGTTAATTGCGTTTGGCACTTTAGGTATTGATTGTGAATTGCCTTTTTTATTTCAAATTTGATTTTGGTGTTATATTCACGGTTGTAGATTTTGTTGTACTACTTTTTGATTCTTCAAAATGTAGACTAAGAACATTCGATTTCTAAAAATTCAAAGTGTGGATGCCACTAAGGTTCGAATTTTAGATGGATTTACTAAGTATTTGGATAACTATTTTATGGATTTTAGTAAACTCTTTATTTATGTTGTTATAAACGACGGTTATTAAACTTAGAAATGATCAGTTTTTTGGTGCTTTTTCCACTCAACATGGCATTGGAGAAACATGGTTTTGAGATTCAATCAGTTAATTTCTGGAATAAGGGAAATAGTAAGTACAAAGTGGTCACCGCCTTTTGGATCAGATTCAAATAAAGGGATAGCAGAAGAAACGGCAGATGTGCGTGAGCCTTTTCTTGTTATGTATGTCAAGGATTTATTATAAAGTAAAAAAAACTTTGAGCGTGTATGGAATCCTGAAGCATTTTTCTCTGTTTGTTAAGGGAAAGGGCAGCTTTTATTGTGTGCCAGCTATTAAAATCACTGGCAAACATTGGCGCCCTATTTGCTGATTTAAAAGAGGTTATTTGCTGATTTTGCTGAACCGTTTGTGAGGGGGTGACAAAGGTCCACAAATTTCCGTTTGAATACAATTTCAACAGTGTTAGCCTCAAATTCGCTGTTAGTATCTATTTGTTTGTATGGTATAGAATTTTTTATTAAGAGAGCCATACCCTCACCGAGTTTGGGGAGAGTTCCTGCTTAAGAGCGTATAGTTAATCACAATAGGAACGAATGAAAAGTGATTAAGGTAGGATTCTTGTAATGAAATTATCTTAGGTTTGCGGTTTTTATAAGAAAACAACGGTTGTTAAAATTATTGTTGAAGCCAATAATATTCCACTGAAGAATGATCGAGTTATACTTTCTGGGAAAAGATGTAGTTTATTGACTGGTTAATGTCTACGCAGTTTTTCTTTGTGTTTACTGTTATTGAAACATCTAATAGATTTGGAATGTATTGCTCAACTGTGACCTAATTTATGTCCTATTTGTGTCTGGTGATGAATTCAATATAGGCTATCCAGGTATCACAATTTTTCTTTAATATGGTATGAATATTTACGATATTTTGATTTTTGACAGACGTAAGGAGCTCGTGTTCATCAATGTTATAATTATGATTGAATAGATTCTTCCTTGAGAGTTTCTAATACTGTTGTGTAACTGGATTTCCACCCGGATATTGTTAATAAGTGTGGCTTTAAAAAGAGGTTGAGCATTGATTTAATTATACCAAATATAATTAATGTGGGTACAGAAAATGGACTCAATCATGCAGCTATGTGTTCCCAGCGGAGGCTTTAATTCTGAATTATGCACAATTATTATTTCAATTCTACAAAATACAATGTAAATACAATTTTGTAATACAAAATGCCCCCGTAACAAAATAACTGTTTTAAGAGAACAAATATAATTAATGTCCATACTATTCATTCATTGAAATCTGTCACCTATGTGTTTCACAAAAAGGGAGTACAAAAATAATTAAGGAAATTCATCCAGAGTAATTTATGGTACTGTGCTGCCTCGGATTCAATTTAATGAACCAGCGACGTGCATTATACGGGCTGTAGCCAACTTGCTTAATTTCAGTTTAGCTCCGTTAATCGTGTTCGGGTACCATTCTTCTTCAATATATCTATGCTTTGCTTCACATCAAATTTCAAATACTTTCTATTAAAGTCACAAAAAAAAAACCATGTAAGTCAAAAATTTACAAAGGTGGGACCATGCGGGCTATATATACTGAGAATGAAATACACCCAATTTTGAAGGGCTTATGAAAGCCTAACTTGTATAATAATAAAATTGTGAATGTAGACACATAAGACATTGCATTGCATTCTTTTTTTTCTGGAAGGGTTACTTCTTTTTGAGGTATCCAAAGTTCTGAACTGATTCTGCTTAAATTCTTGAACGTATAGACAAAACTTCCAAAATGCCCTAAGACCAGTACCATTCAGTAACATGCGATGATCTTTGATGATTTGCCATGGTCTAGAAATTTGTCTTTCCATTTCATGATAAAAGCATTAAGACCGATGTTTATCAAAAGGCGTTTATGAACTATCCATTATTACTAATTCATTTCTTTCAAGATTTTATAATTTTTTATTTTTTAATATTCCTTTAGAATACAAGTTGAATTCTGGTATGGTAATCAAAATGATGTGATTTACACAGATTTTTAAATATTTTCGATACAGTAAGTTTTATTTAGAGTTCAATATGTAAAAAATTATGACTCATTGTTATTTCAACTTATCCAAGCATGGCTTTGGGTCCAATCACTATTCAACTTTTGTATCCTTATGAGAACTCCATCAATTTAATGCAAGCCTTAGAATTATATGCTCCCTCGCGTGTTTTGAGAAATTTCAGTCAAATAAATTCTTCAATATCTTTCGTTCGAATTTCCCGTGCAATGAATGTTTCCGTTGAAAGTGCAATGACTTTAATAAATATCAAGTCAAGGCATAAATGCTGGTATACGACTAAACGCACTCTTTGTAAATGCATCTTTGGCTGAATCATTTCGTATTGATGACGATTTAACAGCTGATATTTACCCTTCATTGCAACGTAAAAAGTTGTTCATATCATTTGTTTACAATCGTAGAATAGGGAAATTGACGATATCTCTAGTAAATTGCGTCGCTTAGTGCGAGACCATCGAAGTTCCAGCCGTTCGCGCACTGAGAGAACTCCGAAAGCGATCAAACCCATTTTGCAATAAATTTACCAAAAACCATAGCCAGAACAGGAAATCTTGAATGAAATACATGTCTTGCATGATAAAAGAATATCAAAGAAGACATAACGCACGCAAGCGACATATTGGGAACCTACTCATGCACGTATTGCAGAACGTTACGAACACCCGAAGATAAGGTCCGTAACTGATGGCAATGGATAAGAATCAGTAGACCAAACGATCTTGCGTATGCTTTGTTATCCACAAATGTATTCTAGAGGGCAAGGCTTCATCTAGTCCACAGCCTCGTCCCTTGTCGGTATGCTGTACACACCCATCTATGCAGTGTGTTTCAAGATCGATGAATGGGCAGATTATCGCAAATCTTGTTGGAAGCCAAAAGGAAGTCATAATAAGTAGAATAAGTCAATATCCATAGCCACTCAATAATTCATTGAAAATAAAAATAAAATTTCAGATATTCATTCATTTCCATGTGCTATCAATTTCTCTTTCTTGACTTTGTCTTTTATTCGGTCGAAATGTGTAAAAAATCGCTTTTGTTGTAAAGCCAAACCACATTTTATTAGCATATAAGCAAAATTCTTTGTAGCTTTTTATTGGTCAGGGCGGTTCAGTTAGTTTAATTGATCCATGCCAGCAAGCCATTGATTTGTTACGCTATTAGAAGAAACGAGTCAGAGGCTACAAAGCATTGCACCTTCGGTTACTTATGCAAAAATAACAATATGTAATGCAGGCATTGGGCTAAGCGACATACGCATAGCGAACCAATTTTTTGTTTTGCTGTTCGCTTATGACTTATTTCACTGCATTACATACTTTCCACTCACCCATAACACCCCCATAAACATAAAAATATTAATAAAAAAAAAGTGAATAAAATTGGTATTCTGTAATAGTAATCAGTTCCGCTTTTGATGCGCTCATTATTTCCACTTCAAAACAGAAAAATTAGCAATCGGCGTAATTTCTTGTGGGTGTTATTTTCACAGACGTTGGAGTACCTCCGCATTCTAAAAAGAACTTATCTATCATGCAGAATATGAAAAATTAACGTAAAAAGCAATGTGCGGAATTTCAAAAACGTGGTAAAATATTGAGGAACTTATATTTAAATGCAATATTTCTGTCTCAAAACCTTTGCAGAAAGCAAAAAAAGCGTTTTTCGATTTGTCATCCCGCTCAGGCTATCAACGTTTTTTTAAGTGGTAAAAACAATGTTTTATTACTTATAAAGTTAATTGTGTTTGGATCCATGGTAAGAACGTGGCAACATTAACGTAAACACCTGGCACGCCCGTCTGCGCGCAGCCTATGCCCCAAGCTACCAACCCAACTACGTACCATATGCCATTCGACTGACACACCAAAGGAGAACCACCATCACCCTGAAATATTACAATTTTAGTATGCAACAATAAAATGAGCGGTGAGTAGCAATCGACATACTGTGCATGCATCTTTTCCTGTTTCTCCACCTGCACAAATGAAACTGGCATTATCGAGAACAAACCCTGGACCCAAACGTGTCCTTCGCAGTGCCGCTTGGCAATCAGCATTTGGTATAAGAGGCACATCAACTTCACGTTTAATTGCTTGGAATGTGCCAGATGGTCCAAAGTCATCTCTGCCCCATCCTGATACCCAGCAACGTTGACCGACAAATGTGAGTGTTGGCAGGCAAACCGTGCCAACTGTTGACCTTGTATTTAAAGCAACTGCAGTGCTTAGCTTCAAAATGGCTACATCATTGCGTAAATTGCCAGCATTGAAGCTGGGATGCACAAAAATATTTGAAATCGTTACATCCTGTGCTGGAATCGGTTCCAATGTGTTTGATGCGTCCCACTCACCAACGCGTACTTTGAATGTTGTAGCTCTTTGGATACAGTAAATCTTCTAATCTTGTTTTGCACTCCAAAACATAGAAAACATACCCAAGATTGAATACCCTATGTGCAGCTGTTAGTACGTGTTGTGCCGTTATCAATGCACCAGAACCTATATAAACTTCAGCGTTGGTTAGCAATGCCACTTGCCAGGGGTACTCTCCAAAATTAGCTTGTCCCGGTAGCGCTGGCCGACTGCCAGGTGGTGGCGGATAATTACGACCGCATTGATATGTACCCGCTTGACAGCAGAGAACCAAACCAAAATTACAGCTTAACGGTGGCAAAGTGGTCCCAGGTGTTGCAGGAGGCTGCTTACAATTCAATGCATTACCATTTATTCTCCAATTACAAATACGGAAAAGCTTACATTGTTGACAATTCGTATATCAATTACACCAGATCCATCGCTTGGCACTGTGGGGAGGGGACTGGGGCATGATCCCGTTGGCACACATATGCAATAACTTGCAGGTGGATTAGTAATAGTTGGGGTTGTGGTACCGGATACGATCTGACGTGCCATAACTAAGGCGATTTAAATAAATTTTTCATTGATTGGCAAACTTAATGCATATGTTTATAAAGGTATAAAAACTTAAGTAAGACATCATATAAAAATATTAATTTGATAAATATATAAAAAAAACATAAAACACAATAAAATTCATGGGTTTTATTATAATTTTATAAAAGGGTATTGTCAAGGATCTTTCGAAAATCATAGTTCCTATTTTGTATGAGGTGCTAATGAGATTCAAGCATTAACCCATATTAGATAACATCAGTCAAGTGATTAGGATACTTATATGTAATATGATTCTTAAATATTTTATAAATTTTTAGTGAAAAATTTACAGGGTTTAAGGATATTTAACTGGTCCAACTAAGACTCATACTGAAAATATTTTTATTATACACGTAGCTCATGCAATTAGGAAAGTGTACATTAGTTTTGGGCATACATTTGTATCATCCTGAACAATTGTGCAGACACCTATCAAAATGTTCAATATATTGCAATACTTGATATAGCCACGCCTAATACAAAGAAAGCTTTAAGCTACAATTACACCATTTGGCACACATATTTAATAGAAAAATTATAGCTCAATGATGAAGTTTCATAAAGATACAATTAATATTTCAGCTATTTTATAATATTTTGGGTATCGCCCTAATCAAAATTGGGGTTCTAGGGCTATTGCACACAAAATTTTCGAGTTTTTGAATTAAAGCTGTTATTAAGTGGGAGTTCAAACCATATAAAAAGAAATTTTTCGGTAATATTTAAATAGTACAATATATGTTTGGCCTCACAATAAGTCGATTTCGATCCGGTGCTGCATTTGAATAGAGCTTTTGTACACCCAAATTGCCATATACGATATGTTCAATTCGTCCCTGTGATATTTTTACAACCTCATCAACCTCGATCAAATTCACATGGTATTCAGAAATTATCTTGCAATGGAATATCCCTGACGATTCATAACGATTGCACGGAAAAGTGTACGCTAGTGAGCATCAGACCATTCACGAGCCCTAGAGATGGTTGAAAAAGGAAGGGAAAACCCAACAAAATTGTTAAAGCAGGTACCTACGTTGAGGTAGATAAAGGTTGGCACCTAATTGATGTTAAATTTAAAACCAAGTCCAAATTAATTGCAGAGGATCAAATTGAATTTGTTGTTTTTTCCTTTAAATGATTCAATGGTTGCATACCGTTTTTATTCTGAATTTAATCCAGAACTGTAAATTTTGTCAGCATAGATAAACGAATTGTGACTCCGAAAATCCTTTTATTTCTGCTTTTTTTGCCACATTAATGAGTTATGCCAATACCATATTATTACTATATTTCAGCAACCTGGATACGTATTTGTGATTAATTTGACGTGATGATTTCCATCATCAGAACGAATGTCAAACTAAAAGCTTCATACAGTCTGACTAGCAAGCTCGGCAAAACTAGCTCAACGCGTTCTCTCTACCTTTTAATGATAGATGAACGGCAGGAAATAGACGGACGGAACCACAAAGAGATGGTTATGGACGAGTTTTGTGGAAATGCTGATCATGTGGATACGATTAGAATTTTAGAATATTAAAGTATTGTATGTGAAAAACAATGCTTACAAATTTACAGTACAATAAATAATGTAACGATACGTCATATTGCCTTTGATCAGGGAAGATATGGATATATAGCCCGGTTTGAGCGACGAATCAGTTTTTGGACGGTGAAGGAACCTTTAAAGAGATATTAATAAAGGGTGTACCATACTTGGGGTTACATACTAACCTCAAATTTGAGGTTTGAATATGCGTGATAGTAAAACTAAGAAATATGTGAAGTTCTTTGTGAAAAAGTAAAAATTTTAAAATGTTTGATAAGATTACAGTAAAATACCTAAATATGAGCGTTAGTGATTAAAATCATGTATGAGTATATTAGCTTATTTTATCCAAATAATATCCTTCGTTTGATACGCAGGCTCGCAAAAACCAAACATCTATTCGATTTTACTGCCTTATCTTACTAAAACTGATAATTATTGCAAATTATATAATTTAATCTTAAATCTTTCAAGATTTAATAAGATAAGATTTCCCTTGAAAAAGGTTATATGTCGCACCTTTTAACTGAATAAGTGTTCTCATATGTCCAACAACGCATTTATAAGTCAGTTTACTAGAAAAATATAGCTCTCTCTTTAAAAACTTTGAGGCAAAGGAAAAGAATGGGTGATATCGAAATTAAATGCTCCTTGTTTGGAATCAAAGACCGTGAATCTTTTTAATTTATTTTTTTTTTTTTT
>JXPQ01002690.1:40878-52132 GCA_001014675.1 Ephydra gracilis
ATGAACACTGTTGACTGACGCTTTTTTGTAGCCGAGTATTCAATTTTTTTCTTTTTATTCGGTTAATATCTTTAGTTCTGCTTTGGGTTCTGGCCAATGTGTTGGGGTAGTTGTCGTTATTTTGTTCAACTCTATTTTGAAGGATTGGACAATTGCAATTGCCGATAGAGTTGTGAGTTGATAACACACCAAGCTGCTTGACAATTATACGGTGCATTTAAGACTTAAAACTCTGGAGCATTTCGACAAGTCAGGTGTTAAGTTTAACAGCAAGATATGTTTTTCGTATTTTAATCAATGACATGAGAGCACGCTTTAAAGCATTTACTGTGATTCCACAGTTGGCAGATCTGATATCAAAGTAGCTGCATTCGAATTTCTATCGATGGAGAGCAATGCTAAAGTAGCGATTGTACAAACAGCACAAAAACATAGATCAGCGATGAACTGGAACTACAAAGTTGGTCTGAAGGGGACATAGGACTGACGTCTTTTATACTCTATTTCAATAAAATGAGTGTCACCGAGAGTGATTTAAAGTATCTTGTTTTTCTGCACTGTGTTATTGAGCGGATTCGGTCATTATTTTTTGAACGCTACCACAATCTTTATCCCCCAACAATCACAATTTTATTGCAGTTTTGTATTGTTACCATCACTACGTTCAACTTCAACAAAATTATTATTTCAGACCTGCCGGTACCTGACATAGAGTAAATTTCCCTTTCCTTAAAAAAAAAAATGTGATAACTTCGATATATTTTCTTAGTCGGAAATGAAATTCAGTTCTTAAAATAGCAATCAGATTTTCATTGTACTGTAGCAAAATGCATCAAATTGATGTCCTCTCCAAACATGGCAAAAATTGGTTTAAAATTGCGCGTACTTCGATTTTAGAATGTGCATGACACTTTTTTTCTAATTTCAGTTTCTATTTTATTTCTTTTCTACATTTAACTGAAGAAGTATGGGAAATGTCTAGACTAGGGTTAAAACAACTTGATCCAACGATTTTTCTATTTGGTTGGACAAAGTATACGACTGAAAAGACGGTAAAACTTTTTATTATCAAGAGCAATTAGAAATAGTGTTTCTTTTTAAAGGCTGAGGGAGCTATAGGTATATTTGTTCGGTTATAACTGACTATAGCATCCTTGTTTTTTCTAATTACTCCGAATAAAAGAAAAGCGTTTAATTGTTAATGATACAAGTTCAAATAAAATACATCACACACGGAGAGTGAATCAAATGCACAAAACGAGCAGCATACAGACATTCACATTTCGCTTTAAATGTAACTTTGCAAGCAACCGTATTAATTAATTAATTAAAAAATGAAGCGTTTAAAAAATTATTAATAATAAAAAAGTCATTGATCTCAATATTTCATGTAGCCTCAACCTCGTTATTATCAATTGGCAGTTATTACAAACAACAGCGAAAACAGCAACAATTGCAAAAGTGCTGACAATCGAAGAAAGCACGATATCAATAAAAATCTATTTCGCTTGCAACAACACACGCTATGCGCGGTTTTGTTTTCATGCGAATAAATTCATTGAATTTTCTAGGTAGCGTTTAATATTTAGTTTGCCATAATATGCCATGGGCGCTACGGTAGCAAACGAATTCAATGCACAGCAAAAAAACAATTATTTTAATTTTAAAACTACCATTTTAAATGTCTATACCAAGCCACTGCTGAAAATAGCCGCAAAAGTGCAATTTTCCTGACATAAGTGCAACAAACTCACTGCGCTGACTTTGTTGGTCTTTTAATCGTTATTGAAAGCGCTTGTACATTTCGCATGGTCACTGACCATTGACCAGCGTCATTATCACGAACGTGTTATCAACATGATAATCATCACACTAAATACATTACAGTCGCAATTGCTATTGTCGCTTGAAAAAACTTTGCAACAAATTCTCTGCAATTTTGCGAGCATTCATTATTTTTATTTCCTGCGCCATGCATTGCAGAGCAGCTTTTTTAAATAAGACTTAAAACAAATTGTTAGCTGTTTCTACATAATGCTGCTTGTATGTATGTGTCAGTTGTTGCTTGTTAATTTTCATTTTCATGTGCGCAAGTGCGAATTGCACCAAGACTTGCTAATGCAAATGTACCGCAACTGGTTGGGGAAGGCGCCATTCAATTTTTGCACAAGTTCATCCAAGCATTTATTTAAATATTTTATGTATTTGAAAATTTTGAGTTTAAAATTTTAATTTTTGAATAATTTCTAAATAATTTTTATACATTTTTTTTTTCTTTCAGGTATGTTCACACATCATAAGCTGCTGCGCTATGTTAAAAAGTTTTGTCAGTGTAAACACATGAATCACACATGCATTTTGAAGAGTTTTATTATTTCAGATTGATTTTTATATACGTCACCAATGAAATTCACAAAGTGTGCATTAGTTTGGTTTATGCGTTGCTTGTGCCCACGAACGAACGGAAGATCGGAGATCTTTGAAAATCAAAACCAATTTGATCAGCATTACCACAGCAATTAAAATAGCTATGTTCGTTCGCTGTCCGTTGGCAACTACTGCAAATAAGGGCATATGATAGATTTATCTATTTATGCAGTTTTGTTATGTCATATTATTGGTGAAGTTTCATTCAAGGCCGCAAGGTAGTTTCAAACTTTGAGTTAGATGAAAAAAATTTCGAAATAATATTGGATGTTTTAGCATTAAAGCATTTTTCAAAAACACATTTGTGCTCCAAAAAGAGTGCTTTATTGAAAATTGGCAATAATAAATATTCAAATAAATTGAAATAAATGAGTTGAAAGCATTCATTCAGGATTAAAATCAGAAGTACTTTAAGTAGATTTGGGCATGAAAAAAATTAAAATCACATAAAAAAATTAATTTTTTGATGAATTCCCCAAGTACTTCAAGCGCAAAATTTTTCTCAAAATTTTAATTATTATTTTTTGATTTAGACATTTTTACATGGTACAGCTAGGATAGAACATACCCAAATCCCCTTACTAACGCTATTGAAGTTTTAATTCGCAGTTTGCATTTCAAAAAAATTTTTATGAATTATTTAAAAAATAAACGTTGAGGCAAGGCAGGCAGACAAATAATATTTTGGTAGCTAAATCGATACTACTAGAAAACAAAAGGCCCAACCTAACCTCAACAGAAACCTTGTAAATTCTTGTAATTAAGGTTTTTTCAGTAAATTTTTTTGATTTCGTTTGCTTAAT
The DNA here is from genome assembly GCA_001014675.1 of Ephydra gracilis. Taxonomy (NCBI): domain Eukaryota; kingdom Metazoa; phylum Arthropoda; class Insecta; order Diptera; family Ephydridae; genus Ephydra; species Ephydra gracilis. The sequence continues at coordinate 44,109 of JXPQ01002690.1, forward strand.
ACCTTTGCACTTCAACAGGTCGTAAATGAAATTGGCAAGTTTATATTGTTTTTGAGGTTGCATTTGTAGCTCGAAGACGAAGTGATGAGAGATAAAAAAAAGTACTAATAGCAGCAACCTCTCTACATATCCTGAATTAGAGCTAGAGACTAAATTGACTCAATTGACGATACTCAATTTTCATCCAACTGGTATCTAGCCTAAGCTAACAAGTACTATTTAGAATAAGAGAGTTCCTGGCAAAGCACAGCAACTATTTAAGAACCCAGCAATATTCATTTAGCAGTGTTAGGCAGCCTATGTTTTTCTCAAATATTCTTTACAGAATTCAAAAACTATTTAATTACACATTAAAAAAAAAAAAATCAAGCAAAACCACAGATACGCTTGAGCGTTGTACAAAAATAATATTTAGACTGAGAGTAAGGCCGTTTAAACGCTTAAGAACTTTTTTTTAGCCCTTTTTTTGGACCAAATATGTATCTGATATTCTTGGAATGATGTTAATTTTCGGTGAATGCCTTGATTATAGTTATATTTAATCAATACTGAAATTTCAAATATGAGCAATTCTGCCTTCAAATCTCTATTTCGATATAGGTTGAGCTACCTACCTTTAACTTGCATCCAATCAAGTCCAGTTTTGTTAAGTACATATATAAAAAGTATAAGTAAATATGCGTAAATCTCCAGTAATGCCTCTATTGACACCTCAGAGGTGTTCCTCACATTTTCATGTGATCGAGACCATTAATTGTCCACCCATTGATTATATTTATTTTTACTAAATACTAAAATTTCATTAAGCTCTTTTGTTACTAAATAGCTGTACCGGAGCTGCGTCGAATGCTCATTCAATCATTTAAATTTTAATAACACGAAAATTTTAAAACAATAAAATTCAAATTTGTATTTAACATTTTTTCCTAAAATTTTGGAAATTAAACTCAAGTTCTTCTTGGAAGTTTTTGTAACTGCACGGATTGGCGGAGGGATGATCGAGCGAACGCACGGGCGCACATGGATAAATAATGCCCCGTGGTGATGCTGTTCATATCGGTATAAAATTTAATAGGTTCCTGAATACCGGTTGTAATTGTTACAACTATATGACCAAAACTAATACACACTTTACCAATTTAATTCGCGATGTGTGTAATCTCTGCATTTGCGTTTGTCTAACAATTCAATCAAAACGTCTGCCAATTAAAATGTCTTCGAAAGACCGAAAATTTTCAGTTGAAATTAAACGAATTCGGAGGAAAAATAAAAAATTAATTAATTTATGTCCGACTAAGCCTCATTACTTTACTTAAGTAATTAAAAGGGTAAAGAAGTCTGAAACTAGTAAGACAAATTTATTTCTGCCTGAACTTTTTTATTAAAATGAACTGAACTTCATTGCTTTAATTTTTACGGTAGAAGATTATACTTTCTATGTGATTATACTTGTCCGATAGTTTGAATAATTTGTTGGACATACAAAAATTTAGTTATTTTTGTTATTAAATTTATGACGGCAAGGTATTTCTAAGATAACAAATACATAAATATCGAATTTATACGAAGAAGAAAATTTAAAAGAAGTTTAGCCGTGTGCATTGGACAGCGAAAATTCAATGAATCAAAATAGTCGTATTATTTATACATTTCACGTTAAATGGGTCAACAAATTTTTAATATCTTGTTAATGGTAGTTCTGACTCATACATCTAGTAGGCACTGTGGAAGTCTATGATTCACGTGCAAGAGGCACTCATGGCCGTATAATTTCCAAAATTAAGCTTTAGGTCATTTGTAATGCAACAGTCAACTTGTTGTCTATACGAATCTGAAAATGCTTCCATGCATCATTATCATTCATTGCCTTGAAATTCTTGGCATCATCCGCAAAAGAAAGAACCTGTCTAAAACCATTGATAAAGAAGCTAAAACACAGATCCCAGATGATCTAACAGCATCAAATTAGCTGCTGACAAGGAAAAATAAATAATTTAAAAAATTTTTGGATGCAAAACATAATAATTCAGAAATATTATGACAACGATAACAATGTCAAGCTTTTTAATCCGAACTGCATGAATTTGTGTTGATTTAGAAATTTTTTGTGTCACAATATCTGTTCGGTAATGTTTTGTTGACTTCTGTCTATACTCCTTAGTAAAAATCTACGTTTTTAGGACGCATATATTTTAGTGGTTACCGTATATTGTATTCGAATATGCGTTGAAAACTCGAGGTTTTAATATCATTGTTACCTTCCTTCATCCTAACTGCTCAGGTCGATTTTATCTATATCATCTTATTTTTCAAGTTTTTTCACCAAAGTTGAATTTTTTAAGTAATTTAAACTAAAACGCACAATTTCAATGGCCAAACGAATAGATAGCTTTCGATGAGGAACGAAAAGCCTTCGGTATATCGATTTGTCAATCGTAATAGTAAATTTGCTTTTGAGCATTACAGGCGTATTCCTAAAACATTAAACTCTTTCTTTGAAAGCCAGAGATCGGATAACCATTACTTATATTTGAACAAACAGAAAACTTCTATTAGTTTAGTTTGTTACATAAATATTTTGTTGAAATAAGCTTTATCTGCAATAGCTATGCAGAGCTAATAACCACGCTGATTTTCGTAGATTTTTTCGTACTACTTCCGATACGTCGACCACATAGGAATTTTTTTTTAATTGGCTAGTTCGTTTGCTTGGTATGTATTAGAAATAGGCGTTAGTGAGAGCTTTCGGTAGCAAATGTTCTTTTATAAAATGCAAATATTTAAATTGTGCAGACAAAAATATTTGCTAATGTTAGGAATCTTATTGATCAGTCATGAGGTATACAACGTCAATATGTCTTGCAGTTCTCAAAATGAGGGCATTCCAAGAAATAAAATATTTTTTTAATTATGTTGGTACAATATTCATATGAATATTATTAGTTTAATCTGCCAATTGAATCAATGCTTACAAGCTTTTTGCACCTGACATTTTAGAGTATTTTCTATTTAATCTTATTTTAATTTTTTTTTATGAAAGAAAGCAAGTATCGTGAACTGTTTGAATAGTCGTTCTTGATATCTTAAATCAGAGCATGCAAGCTCTGCATGCCGTTACATGCATACAAATGGAAGTTACAAAAAAATTTATCTGCTCAAAATTAACTGAAAACCTAATAATAACAAAAACAAACATAAAAATAAACTACAAACGCAATAAATTTGAAAATTAACGTATTTTAATCCGTACAGTAAAATACTTAAGCGGCTTAGATGATTTTATTAACATACTTCCATAATTGCTTTAGGGTGGGTGCTCCGTATACATAATAAATATATATATTCGTCGAAAAAACAACATGATAATATCATAATAAAACCATTAAATGAAGTTAATAATATGAACTCATGAAAATATACTTTTAGGATTATAGACAATTAAATTAACATACTCTCAAACTTTTTTTTGGGTGGGTGCTCCACATAATTATCAAAAAAGTATGCATAGATCGAAACAGAAAACTAATGATTACCCAGTCTATCGCAGTGACTATTCTCACCGCCTTAATCTTAAGAGTCTTTAGAATTCGAAAAATTTCACTGGCTCCATGTGAGTTAGCATTCGCGTTTGCCACCAAGAGATCATACTCCGGATTTTATGTTTATTCTCTATGAAATTCGAGTTGAAACACTAAGTGCTTTTCGTGTAATTTAACCAGAATCCTTTTTTTTTGCATGGAATTCGAACATTGATCTTTCACAAGCTAGATAAAGTAATTAAGCTGACAGCTGGTCATGAGAATTCACTGGAATGTCCCGTGAATCCAAAATACCGTATATTACTGAACTCGTGCCTATGCATTATTCCTTATATACTGAATTTTTTAGAATCGTATTGCCTGTTTTACAGAATTTGGTGGCATTTAGAATGACTGACCATCGTGTGAGTTGCACCTAGCATGAATTATTGAAATATTTTTATTTAAGAAATTATAAAAAAATAATAGGCAGAATCCATAGTCGGCTACACCCAATTACATAATGCGCATCAGTCATTTAACGTTAATGATCTGATTTTTAATAATTTTTAATAAATTGCTCTGATTAAAAATGTAATTTTAAATAAGATATTTTTATTTCCAAAATTATAAGAAAATACTAGACACAATTCATAGTCGTTTTAAGCTGCTTACATAATTCGCATCAGCTGTTTAACGTTAATGATTAGATTTTGAATTATTTTTAATTACAGGTTTTAAGCGTTTGATTTTTGCAATTAATTGCTCTGTTTAAAAACTGCAATTTTTGATAAAAAACGACGGATAAAGGTTAATTAATTTTAACTCTAATACCATCCGAAACTATAAGGGCTCTTTTTGTATATATAACTGACTTTTTCGAAATCTAAGTAATATACATCTAAATTGAAATTCCTTATGTTTGCCTAGGTTTGTAATGCAGATAACCAAATTTTGGATCCATTGTGTCGTTTAAGGAACTCTAATTAAGCTTAAAAATAAACAACTACGCGTTAAAGATTTTGTCAAATCTCAAATTTGGAGGGTATCTGATATTGTGCTCCAATTACGTCCATCTTCAGAAGGGTAATGCGGGAGTGCTTCTTAATTATTATAATGTGTCGGAAAAAAGAGTTTTCTTGATCACATACCCATGACTGAATAGACAGCTGCGCATCGCACAATCGCATTTTTGCCATTCTCTTATGTGTCTCTAAGAAAGTTTTAATCGAGAATAATTATTTCTATGCATACTACACACAAACTTATAATAGCCCGAGTTTTCGAGTTAAACAAGAAAATAATGTTGATGAGTGCCCCAATTTTTTTTAGTTTTTCTGATTATATTTCCAATTTTATTCAATATTTGTCATTGCAATTTTTCAACAGATAATTTATTGACTGCAATTTTTTATTCGTCACTCTTAAGTGTCCCAACCGCCTTCTTGGTTTAATGATCGGTTGCCTTTGCACACAGCGCTGTCTGCACAAGAAAATTTCCATGTACATTAGCTATGCCAATGCTCGCAGCATGAAAAGCCAATTTTCTTCTTTCGTCTATGCGCCTTGTTGTTGTTGCTGTAACGTGTGCTTAGCAACTTTTCTCTTTTTATTTACTTTTCAAGTTTTTGTCTTGTTGGCATAACCTAGCGTAGCTTATTTTTAGGAAATACGCACAGCCGGTGATAGTTTTGAAGATCACGGACGAACGTCCAATGCACATTTCAGGCTGTGCAAGTGCATCCAATAAAGATTACAATTGCAGCAACAAGTTGAGATAAAGATTTTGTCGTTTTTTCGTTGTTTTTGTAGTGCAGCACTTGCAAATTTAGTTGGCTGCGCTGTGCGTTGGCAATTTGCAGCCAAATCGGAATAGACAGCACGTTGCAGTGATAGGCAAGCAAAGTGTGCGTGTGTTTGTGTGTCTGCGCACATTGTGTAAATTTTTTTATGGAATTGGCAAAGACATTGACTTAGCAGCGTATTTGATCACATGTTCAGGGAATTGTTTTTATTTTGCATTGCCATGATTTTATTTATGTGAATTGTGTTTACGTTCAGGGTCAATAAACTTCACAGAGTTTTGCATAACAAGCCATGTCCATATATGTGTTATCTTCGATTAATTAACAGCTTATAGCGATTTAAATGGCAATTTTCTGTCGGATACTGTGCGTAATTAATAACTTAACTTTTAAAGTAGTGGGAAATGTGTTGTTATGTAGCTGAAACAGTTTGATGGGCCAAAAATTAACCAAAAAATTATTTACAGTGAATACAATTTAAAAACGACTAAAAAAGTTACAGTCGGCTTAGGCCGGCAAAGCACACCTCGCTTGATTATTAAATAGAACACAAAAAAGCAGTTTAAATCACTCATTAATTTCGTAAATTATTGAAAATTTTTGTAACTCCCTTTTGGTGGCCCACATAGGTGTCTGATTTCAATAAATTAATGGTGCGCCCATTAAAAATATATATGTGCACTTAACACTGGAATTTTTTAATGAAATTTATGCAGAATTAAGCAGTGAACGCTCTTTTGGCGCCAAATAGGTGTACTATGTTTGGTAGACATGCTGATTCATTCATTTTCACTCAATATTAACATTTCGTAGAGATAAAATGATAACTAAGCTTAATTCAACTTTGAAGCCTGTAAGGACATTTCATAGATGTACTGAAGGTACCGAAAATTTATATGCCATCAAGCCTACTTTTGTTAGACACATAAATCATAACCATGTTCAGTGGATATTGAAATTTCGTTGAATTTGAATGATTACTATGTATTATTTTGCATTAAAATTTGCGTTGAGACCACGTAGGTGTGCTACTGGTACCCTTTGTTTTCATCCACTCCAGTCCAATCTGGGTACACGCATTAACTATTTTATGTGGACTGTTTTCATGGTTACATGCCTCAATTTTCCGCTTAATCTCGAAATTCCAGTAAAAATAATGAAATAGATGTACTGGAGGTACCACGAATAGTTGTGAGAGGTTAACCAAATTCTAAAGGTGATCTAAACTTCTTTTGAAGAATACGTATGAAAAATTTCGTTCATCTAAAGCAAGCCCTTCTGGCTGGTTTTTGGATACGGACGAATGGACATACCTTATTCAATGCCCGTGGCGATGTTCATAATATCAAACGATAATGATATGTTCGGTACACACATGAATTATATTTATATTCACTCGATGGAATTACACCTAATCCAGCCCAGCTTTATTGAGCGCATTTAGACGAATGTTCACTCAATACTTAAATTTTGTAGAATTTAAAGGATAACTTCCCGTAATGCAGCAAGAAAGCCTCAATACTATACTATGTGTAATGGAGCTACCCCTGATTGTTATGCAATCATCAATCAACCCACGGATATAAACTTCATGGGATAATGACAATTCATACGGCTGCAGTAGAGATACGGCCGTAAATAGTAATGAGTAAATAAATCTACTCGATGTATCCCAAATATTAGTAAAATATTTTAAAAAAGTTCAGACTTTGACTTAACAGTTTTACCAAAGGATATCTGCAAAAACTTGCGTAAATCTAAATGCCATCTTTCCAATTTCGTCTTTCGTCTACGTATGTATGCACGCACATACATGATTTAATTTATGCATGTAGGGATGCTGGTCATATTGACATATATCTTGATGCGTTTTACGCACGTATATATACAGTTTGTCAATTTCATTGGCTACTTATATAAAAATAAATCAATGAATTCCGTTTGCTACCACGGCTGCTGATTAGAATACACCCAGCTTCCAATTAGTTACTCGAATTAAGTTGCTGACGGTTGGAATGATGTGCGCTCTTGTTTCAACATCTTTTTCGTAGCTAATATGGAACTGAAATGCACTTTCCAAACAACAACTAAGCGTAACGCCTCATTAAAAAAAAAAATAATAACAATTTTCAAATGTCATTCATTTTGCGCAATTTTTGTAAAATTTTATTTTTTCCGCAAAGGCCTTATGGAGTAAGTGTGTATATGGGCATTAACTAAATACTGCTAATTTGCTGGTTAATTAAAATTTCAACAGTGAAGTGAAAGCGATATGAAAGCAATGATAAAACCAAACCAAGTTGCTCACGAGCTAAATAATTGCAACAATTAAAAGTAAAACAAAAACGTTTCGAAAAATAAATCAAATTGTATTCCGTTGCTCATGCTATTACAAATCAATTCAACAGCAAATAATTTCAACTGGTTGCATGTGTTTGATATGCAGCGATTGAGCATTTCTCCTTAGTGCTGCATAAGTCTGTTTAATTTNTATTAAAGGTCAAGCGCCTAAGCCGCCGTCTGATTACAACCTATTAATGATAGCATGATTTTATATATACAAACAATCTCAACTCCAATTAATCNATCATTGCTGCCTTCATGCAATTCAATTTTTATTCAGGTGCTGTTATATTCGAATAACGAAATATTATTGAATATATTTTTGTTATTATTATTAGTTTTTGTTTAGTTAATTTCT
>JXPQ01002690.1:76831-89752 GCA_001014675.1 Ephydra gracilis
GGAAAAAGATGATTTTTTCCTCTGCAAAGTATTTTTTTTTAATATTGTAGGCTTTTGATGTATAGAGAATATTCCGAAATTTTTATTTTCTAGTAATCAATTGAAAATTATTTTATTGCCCAAATTTATGGAATTTCCCTGGTAGAGCTGTATTAGCGCGAATCCTAAGTGACACTTTGCTTGCAAAAGTGCTTCTTAGTTTCGTAAATAATCACAAAAAAAAACCATTCTTTAAGAATTTTCAAAAAAATGACATGTTTGATAAACCGGTAATACGTTTATGCGGAAATAAAAGTCATACTTTATTTTTCAATCCAGCAATCGAGTGCTCAAGATCCGAAATGTCGAACTTATTTTTCCCCGTCAAGTAATAAAATCTGGTACACTACTGTACGCTCTCATTACGAATGCAGCACTGGATGCCTTCTTTTCAAATTGATTTCATTTTGATGATGGACATTAAAGCTTCATTACAATGAAAAAGTTGTTGATATGAATTTTTTAATATTCAAGAATGGGTCGACATCGACAAAAGTTTTGTTCCAGTTTGCTTACAAAAATGCAACAGGTCAAAAACGATAGTTTTACCTTGCAACAGCTCGGAATCACTTGTTATTTTGTGCATAGCACAGTGAAGTTGTTGGGGTATAGTGGTGGAATAAGAATCTATTAAAAATCTAGCTGTACGCAATTTCGAAAGTGCTCAAATCCTTGAAAAAACAAATTCACTGAAAAACACTTGCGAAAAGCAATAGCAATACGCAGGCGGTACGCGAAGAACATTCGAGGATATCTTTCTTTAAAGAAATGGCATTGTGGGAAATGAGCTATGAATCGGTTGCCAAGAATCGCTTTTTGTCAAGAAAGGTGAAAACAATGACCGAAATATATCAATCGAGCTTTTGAGTGTCCATTGTTCGCCGACAGAAGTTTACTTTTTTGCAAGACTTCCCAAATTTTGCTCAAAAATAAGGGTCCGGACAAGCTGTTAGGACAGACTTCAACACTAGATTACAATTTTGGTGTATGCGGCAGAGAAGGGCCTGCCCAACTCGATATCCAAATATTGAGTGGTCGAAGCGTACCGTGCTGTAGACAATCTCCCCATACATGCAGTATGTCTCTCGATGTATGAGTGGCCAGTTCGGTCTTGGCTATTCTGAAGAGCAAATTGAAGTAATTTTGAATATACCCTGCTGAGATTTTGAGCTAATAAATAGCACAACTAAAAAAATTTATTTTAATATTCTTTCGATTTATTTAATTTTTGTTTTTTATTCCACTGAGATTTTTCAGTGCATTCAAATTTAAGTCTTACCTACCATATGTTCTTCAAAAATAATATCAAATTAAAGTATCAATTTATATTTAATATAATATTTTATTTTTTATTTCCATTACAGCTTACAATCGTCAAATGTTTCAACGTCCGGGGACTTTTAATTTCCTTAAAGTTCAATAAAAAAATAGGGTCAGAATAACTTTCCAATTTATTTCAAAGTTGAAACTCAAAGGAAACAATAGAAATGTTGGACAGATGTGAGATGCCGGTAAGGAAATAAAATACTTTTTAACTAAATGTTGGTCCAATGGGAAGAGATTTAAGCTCTTTTGAATAACTTATACGAATACTTAAGTTTATAGCATGAGTAGCGTTTTTATGAATGGAAGTTTAATAAATAAAAATAACAAATCAAGCAACACTTGTAAATTGCGAAAAAGTTGTTTGATTTAAAATCCTTCATATAAATTATTGATAAAATTATATTGAAATTTAAGTAGAATAGTTCAGTTTGCATGTTTGTGATATGTTGCTTTCAATAACAATTAATATAATTTTTTGTATATTTAATTGTTTATTTCATGGCTACCAGGTGCAGCTGGACGACAAGTGTCGTCGTGAGCGTCGACGATTGGACTTGCCAACTCACTGCAACGACGGATCGACGACAAACGCACGCACTGCAACACACACGACGCGCTGCGTCGATATGCACAACAATCATTTAAATCAGCAACGACGTAATGTAAACGATCATAGCCCAACCACAACTATTGTCAATTCATTAATTGCTAATAGCTTGAACGCAAGTAATAATAACAATAATAGTAATAATAATGTTGGCTCGCCAGTGTCATCGACAACCAACTCATCGAGCGGCGAACGCGGCTCATCAACAAAATCGAACAGTAGCAGCGGCAGTAACAACTCCAATAACAGTGATGAGCCCAAATGCAATACGCCAATGACACCAACAGGCAAGTAACACAGCGCGTATGTACTCTTTAAATTGACGCTATTTTAGGGCGTTCGCCACAATACGCTGTGCTTAAATGCAAATTGTTACTGTTTTAAAATTAAACTGCTGCTTGCCACAAGCATACTGTGTTAATATTATGCAGCTGCTTATTACGCTAATTAATCTTCAGCATCGCATTCATTGCAATTAGCTCGCATTATTCTTGTACTTTTGTTTTGCGTCTTCTGGGCGAGTGCATTTAACACGGCATACGCACGCCTCAGCGTATGCAACAAAATCTTTTAGTTTATCAAATTTTCTGTAATTTTTTGCTTACACTTTCGACTCGCCCCGTGCAGTGCATTCGTGCAATGTTGCAAATAAAATAGATTCGAAGATTCACTTGTAACAGTGTGTAGTTGCAACTTTATGCTTCGCCGGCATTATGTGGCATGACAGTGTAGCGCGGCATCACATTATTTGCTTGCACTGCAGAAAGCGCTAATTAATTTTAAAATTTCATTTTACGTTTGAGGTCAAGGACAAATCTGAATCTTTCAGCCTTGTAGCCATGAAGTCGCGCATAGCGCAACAGAAACTGGCATTGCATTCAATTTCATTGCAATAAATTACGAATAAAAATCAATTACTGCTGGGCGGCAGTGGAATAACTCGGCTAAATGATATATTTTATTTTATTTGTTTTTTTTACGTAACTTATTTGATTAACTTTTTAATTTCTCGTTTTATTTGTATAACACTGTACAGAGCTTGTTAAAAAATATCGCAATTATTTGACTGAAATGGAATTCGATGAGTTGAAGGTTTATAAGGAAATATGGTACTTCGGGCAGAATGCCACAAAGAACTATGGCAAAATAACCACAACCATGAATTCAAACACAGGCTACGACGATGATAACGGCAACTACAAAATCGTAAGTAGGATTCAATTAGAAAATTAGTGCATTTCTAAGGTATGCCGTTTGTTGCATTCACAGATCGAACATGATCACATTGCCTTCCGCTATGAGATATTGGAGGTCATTGGGAAGGGCAGTTTCGGCCAAGTCATACGCGCCCTTGATCATAAGACCAACACACATGTTGCTATCAAAATAATACGCAATAAGAAACGTTTCGTCAATCAGGCAGTAGTCGAGCTAAATATATTGGACGTTCTGCGCGAGAAGGACTCCGATGGATCTCATAATGTTATACACATGTTAGACTACACGTACTTCCGCAAACATTTGTGCATTACGTTCGAGCTGTTAAGGTGAGTATAACATTGTTATTGAACAAAAAGAGGTATTCAGGAAGAATTTGCTGTAAAAAACAGAGCATATTTGAGAACTGTTGGCGAAATTTTTACGAGATTTATATACAGACACGTCCTTATACACCAAAAAAATACTTCCTTTTTCAATTAATATTGGCTGGTGTCTTAGAAACCTGAAACTGGCATTTAAATCAATTCAGAGATTTTACAAAATGAAAAGACCACCAGCTTAAATTGCAAAAAATATTTGAAATATTAAAAAGTTAATTTTTTAACATGCCTCATGCATTCTCAAAATCTTGGTAACGTTTGTACTGAGTCGCAATAATTAGTTAAGCTTCATCCTTTACGTAATCACCATTCATTTCCGTAAACGAGGTTTAAAAAAGTGACTTTAAGAGTTCATCATATGTTTCACAACTGCATATCTTGAATTTAATTTTGAACAAATTAAATTTTTTGAATTCTCAATTCTGCTGGAAAAAGGGGGAACACAAACGTTCAACTTAGCTAAGATATGATATATTCCATATTAAGGGCAACATTCTCCTGAACGTATTTCGTTTAGCTTTAATATACAATTAAGCAAAGAGTGAAGTTTTTGTGGGACTTATTTGCCACTAAGGAAGCTTGAATTTTGCTTAAATTAATTCGTTCAGACTAACAAGAACTATAGCGCGGTAGATTTAAAATTTTTTAAATAGCGACACCATTTCAATTCCCTCACAACAAAACGCTTAAAAAAAATTTTACTAAAAAATGCCGCCATTGTGAAAATCATTAGACCCTTAATCAGCTTGAATTCTGCTACCAAAAAATTTTTTTTTGTAATATAAAGAAGTCTGGTTATAGATTAAAAATGTAAGCTGTTTGAAAGCAAATCCCAAACGAATGTCGCTTGTATTTCAAAATTTTAACTTTAAATAAATGTTTGAGTCATTGTCTGGACGTCATTGCAGAATCACTTCATTTTTAGGAAGCTTAATTTTTGCTAGAATAATAAGAATTATGGTTATGCTTTGAAAACGTTACAAATCCTGTATTTAACATCGAAAAAATTTACCATTCTGTTTCAAGTGTTTTTAAATATGTATTTGGCAGTTTTTATCATTTGGCACAGAGAGATTTAGAATTTCACACAAAATTGAATTCTTTAGAATAAATGGAATTCTTATTTTAAATTAAAATGTTTAGAAATATTCGATGTAAGATCAAAAATGTTTCCATTCCGTCTCAATGGAACTGTAAATATACATTTGAGTACAGAAAATTTCATTACATTATAAAGAATTATGGTTGTGTATTAGAAATATTTTAAATGTTATGTTAACACCGAAGAAATTCCCAATTCCATTTTCAGGGAAGAATTAAAATATATTACTTGACACTGAGGAAGCTTAAATTTTGCTTCAAACCGAACTCTAAAAAAAAATTAAAAAAATTAAGGATTAAATAATGTCCAAACAAAAATTCCCGTTTATTCAATGGAATTATTAACAAGGGTTTGAGCATAGCTTTTGTGGGAATCGTTCCGGACTTAAAGGGAATTTTACTTCTAATGAATTTCTTTAGAATTTAAAGGATTATGTTGGTGGTTTAAAATGTTCCAATTGCTAGACTTAAATCGACAAAAATTCCATTTCGTTTCAACATAACTTTAACTTTTAATTTAAGCAAAAAGTGACGCCATTGTGCCAGTTACATGATTTCCAAACAGCTTGAATTCTGCTACAAACTGTTTTCGGCAGAATGTTAGGAAGTACGGTTATGAATTAAAAATATAAAAAATTTTAAAACCACAGAAATCACTNTAACTTTAACTTTTAATTTAAGCAAAAAATGACGCCACTGTTTCAACCCAGCTTTTAATAAAAACTTGAGCAAAGCATGACGTCATTGTTGGAATAACTTGTTCCTTAAGGAGAATTTTGCTACAAACGAATTTCTTTAGAATCTCCAGAATTCTGGTTATGGCTTAAAAATTTTACAAATGCTAAAGTTAAAACGAAAAAATTAGAATTCTGTTTCATCGGACAAAGACTAACGTCATTGCAAAAATTATTTGGGACTGAGCGAGTTTGAATTCTGCGAAAAACTGAGTTCTTTAAAACCAACAGAATTTTTGCTATGGGATAAAAAGTAAGTGCTGTTGAATTAACGTACGATAATATTCGTTTTTTAAATGTTCCTAAAAAATACTTTTTCTGCTTGATTTTATCTGTTATTATTTATGTATTTTTATTGATTTGTTATTTATTCTTAAATTTTTTCGCAAATAATCAGTTTTCTTTGCCAATTTTATTTGGAGCTTGAACATTTTCAAGCTTACTTTAATGTTTTGCTAACAAGATAGAGGCACTGAGACTTGTTATTATTATAAGCATCATCTTGATTGAGTTTTAGTATAGAAATTAAAATTTCAGCTAGTACTGTTGGCATTTTTGTTATTAGTGTGCTACTTATAGCGATAACATAGTCTACACTCTTTCATTTTTTTATGATGATGTATGTCTACAGATCGAGTAATGCTTTTTCTTGAATAGACACATGTAGTGAATCGTGAAGGATCCAGCTACGGTTGACATCCTCTACAACGTCACAACAAAAATTTTGAAAGAGATTCAATAGCATTTATTGAAGCTAATGCACTAATACGCAATGTTCTTTGGGCAGTGCAATATTTATTTCGAGTGTTATTCTTACAGCGAGTGTGCTTTTATGAACATAGGTCCAGTTTGTTTAGCATGCTATCACAAGATTCCTGTACCCTTGAACAACGTTCCCTATCATTGTGGTTGTTCAGCAGAACTTATGTTACTGTTATATTCAATAACTTTATATGTCATCAAAATATTTTTATGCAGTTACGCAAAAGAAACAAGTATTCGATCAAAGTGTCAGGCTTTTTTTAAATTTAATTGATTTCGCTTCAATTGTTCTATATATTTGTTATGAAAGAATGTCAAATGACTTAAGTCAACTGCAATAATTCGAATAATTCGAACTTAAATATTTCTATTTATATTTATTTAGATATAACACAGTATTCCGAATGAGAAATTGAATACATTTTTAAAACTAAAGCAATAAATATAAGAAGAGAACAGATATTCCTTAAATTATAGAACTTAATCGTAACATAGCTTGGTAGCAGTGGTAATGAAGTTTTACGCCTAGATTGATGAGCTAGACTGATGTAATTTTATTTTCCGGTGTATTTTTAACATAATGAGGTTATGTTTGTAAAATTACCCTCACTGTCATTTACCAAATCAAAAGAATTGATTTTTGTATTAAAATTTAAAATAATATTTGTGTACAATTTAATATTTCTATGAAGCTTTCCAAAATGTCGGTCGTCAAGAGCATACCTAAAATGAAAAAATCTGCCTTAATTGTTATAAACTCTTTCTGTTTTGCTTTGGCAAATTCCCCTAAAATTCCCAGAATATAAAATAATTTTTCTTGATTTCCTTAATTTTTTGTCTCATTAATCTCTGCTGAGCAACTTGAGGCAATAAAATTGGACTCCAATATTATAGGCAAGCTGAAGAAAAGCGTAACACAAGAATTGTTTTATTGGTTTTTAAATTGAAGCTCAGCTTTTTTTACTCTTACGCGAAATTAGCAATGCAATTGCTGTAACCATAGTTAGACTTCTTATTTCAAAAATAAGTCTTTTTCCCTCAATGCCTTAATGTTAGTTTCTGGTAATTATTTAATTCTGAAGGTGACTTAGTACCACGTTTGCAAATTGCTGATGGCTTTGCAACATAGTGGCACCGTTTTTTTTATAAAAACTTAATGCCTTTGGCGTACGCAGACGATGTGAACAACATTTGTCGAAGTTAACACGAGAGCACCGTAGCATTGCCAAAATTCATTGAAGCACCACAGATGTGGCTTGTGTGTAAGACAAACACATAGAACTTTGTGTCAAATATCCTATCCAAAACGTAACCATTTGCATTGGCAACTTCAAGTTCGTAGTGATTCATGCAAACGCAGGCATTGTATTGTAAGCCTAGAAAGCAGAAGTCGGAGGGCTTAGGCAAGCAAGTGGTACTACGATCAATAAAATAATAGAAGAAACCAGCATATATGAGACTTTCATATGTGCTGGGTGGTTATAAAAGATAATTCTTAGGTAAAATATGTGACCATTACTGCGCCGCTGGTAAAACGCACAACCGGTGAAATTATTGCGATGTTTGCATTGTCAAATGGTTTCAAATTAATCGGCTAGTCAGCTCGTAGTTAGTCTATCCGTTAATTTCTATTAATGTTTACCCAGTTTTTTTTCTGCTTTATTATAATTTATTTACATTACTTTACGCTAAGGCGTAAATGGTGGGGAATAGCTCCAATCAAGGTTGTCAATTGGTGCTATTCCCCTTGACATTCATCCTTTACTGTTGCTATGACATTTTTTGTTTCTATGGTTTCTTTTTGTACTGCTCTTTGCTGCTTTGGCACGCACCCATTGTTAAAGTGGCATACCCATACCACGTCAAGCGACTGTTGCTGTTTTCATTGCGTGCCTTTTGATTAAACTTACACGCAATCGAATACGATTTGATGTCTTATACGGAACAGTTGGTGTATGTTTATCGTTTAAATTACGAATTAAATGTCGTCTTTTATGATGTTGTTCTTTATAGTTGACTGTCTTTATATTACCGAGTTCCTACTACATATACATGCCATTGATACCACTAAGTGATTATGGACGCTTTAAGCAAAGTACCCACCAGTTGCGCTGATTTACAGATGCGTCATCTGAAGCGAAACGTTTTATATGCAAATTTAGTATTTTTTTATTGCGTGCTCCGAATTCGCCAATGAAACTGCCTACCTTCTTGAGTAAGAAATTTCAAAATAATTACGTTCATTTAAAATAAATTTGTTGACAACTTAATGACACACTCATTAGTGTTCCATAAAAATATTTATGTACAAAAAGGTATATTCAAACCTTTTCTTAAGCGATTTTTGTGTGTTACTTATACGTCGTGTGTGTGCATTTCGTTATTTGATCAAGTTGCTTTGGCAATTTAATTGCATAAATTAGTGAGCATACATATTAATAGTATTTAATATAAATTATGTATTAAATCATTCCATGAAATAAATTGCGTTTAATTTGCTTATGGCTGAGCACATGCGTGTCCTTGTTTGATATAAAAAATGTCATGGAAGCACATTGGTTGTAATTATTTTGTGTATGTTAAAAATAGCGTGTCGTTTTAATTAATTACCTTTACTTTGCATGCAGTTGCGCATGTAAAACCCCTAGCATGTCGCTTGTTTACTTGCGGCAAACAAGCCTTATAAAAAATTCACCGAACACGTTGCATACTGCAAGGCACAGAGGTTTTTGCGGTCTTTGTTTGCCGAATTTCTGTTTTTTTTTCTTTTTTTTTTTTTGGACGGTGAAATTGTACAGCTTATTGCTGCTAAGTTACGGTACTTCAAACCACAAATAATTACCATGCTAATTAGCAGCAAAGTTTACAAATACGGAGATATTCCAGCTGCATTCGCAGTGTGTGCGCATATATTTGGCCGCGTAATTGTTTTAAAGTTTGAAAACTTTTGTAGCATTTAATTGAGCAGTGCAATGCATGTTATACGCCCATTAACTACATCGCCATTACGTTAATTTTGATTTCAACAAAATATTGAATTAAGTTATTTAGAGAGCAATTTGAATAAACATTTTTGCTCAGCACCAGCTTTTAATGCAAAATATCAATTCACTGGCGTCGAAGCACTGTCATTAGCCTTGATAAATGTCAAATATAATTATAAAAGCATTTATTGGCTAATGCCAAATAACATTGAAAACATTTTACATTTGAAACTTGTGCAGAACTTGTTTAATGTCAAACGCCATTCTAAGGACTAAAGCGCCAGCCGAAATTCAATAAAATATCTTTTGAATTCTTGACATATAGCTGCAATTAGTTTAACGACAAAATTGTTTGCTTTAATTTGCGAAGTTTCAGCTTATAAAATTAGCGGCTTTGTTTGAGTTTCCTGCTGTGTATTGCGTGTTGTGTCGAACACTTTGCTGCTGCTTTTTTTAATTATTTCTTAACATGAGTGAGAACGCATGCAGGCGTATTGACAGGAAACCTTCACTTCTTGCTTCCTGAAATATGCGTGCTTCGTTGATTTTTTATTCAAATTTTTTTACAGTTTGCTTAATTCGCAATCAATCCAAATTCACAACAATTGATTTGTGCATGCTTTTAAGGTTACCATCTCTAATAACAACAGGTGGCTTATCGTGCTGTTGAACATTTATCAGTGCATAATTTGTTTAACCTTTGTTGTTATTGCATTTTGTTATACGCGCTATTTTTGCGCCCAATTGAAAATATATAAAATGTACAAAAGGCAGGCATCGATGATTGCATACTGCAGACTATTGCTTGCAATTTATGATTCAATTGTTGAAGGTTGCCATATCCCTAGACATACTTTTTCGTAATTGTAAGTTAGTTGGTTTGCAAATTTATCAATATTACGGTACTACTTCATTGATCGAGGCCTACTAATGCGCTTTTGTAATGAGGTAAACCAGGGAAGCTCTCTATTATGAATATTAATGAATTTAATAAAGTGCAGATAAATTATTCATATACCGCTCGATTGGCATCAAATGATTTGCGTTGAGACATAAGACTCTTAAGAAGTGAACAACAAAAGCTGCAGCGATTTTTTGAAATTAGTTCTAAATGATGAGTTTGTGTTGCGAGGGGTTTAAAGTAAATTTCATAGAGAGTAATTGGAAATTTGTAATTTTCACATGAGCGTCAAAAAAAAATATTCATCAATTTCTGTAGAACATTTTTGTTGGTTTTGCTTGAGTTCCAGCAGTCTCATAACATTGGACATTTTATCAAAATATTTAAAACTAACAATAATTGCTTATCAAATGCTATTTCACTATAACAACCGTATTCTGTCAAACCCTTAATCATGGGCTCTCTTTCATAAACTACAGCAAAGTTTCTTTTCGTAATTTATTGAGCGTTGAATACTTTCATCCATATAAAAAAAGTTTTTAAATAATTTGGGAGATTTCTGATCATAACAAACAGCCCCAAATGCATTGCAGAACAAAATTAAGTCATTAGTAAGTCAAAGCAATTAGAAAATAACTAACTAATGAGCATTTAATTGCGTTATGAAATTTTTTAAGGGATTTTCCACAAGCTAATGCCAAAATAGAAAAGTTTAATCAATCCGCTGCCTTCATTGAATTCCAGATAACATAGAGGATATACGCGAAGTTGTCAACCGATTCGTCTTAAATTCCAGAATTTTTTGAAGATATCCAAAAAATACAAGTTTAACAAATATTAGAAAATTTTGATGATTGAAATTACCTTTGTATTTATTTTAATAATCTCGGAGTTTGGGGATACCCAATATTCCGGTCAGGTACTGGGTTTTAACGTAAGTTCAATGATGTGGGAGGATATGACAGTCTGGGAGGACTGTATATATTAAAGTATATCACTCAAATTAAAGAATTTCTACGTTATGTCCAACATGACGTTTTCTTTATTTCATGTTGACATTGAGAAGGGCGAAATTCAAATAATTGAAGTGTACAACTTTTATGATAGTTCCCCAAAATTTTTCACCGGTTTCGTTTTGATTCGAGAAAGTCAGGAAAATATAAAATTCAGCAGTTTCTTATGGAAAAACTGGACATTGTTCTCACCTGACACCCGACTATGCGCAAACTGCGTTAGTCAAATTTTGGTGGCGAAAAAAGTACAGTCCTTCATTCAACTGTGGTAGCTTAAGATAGTATTCAGATTTTGATTTTTTCTATTTTATGTTTTTTATTGAGTCTTGTGCATTAGAAGGAATGTGATTGAATATTTAACTAGACGTAATATTTCGATTTGAATAAAAAGATTTAAATATTAAAATTTTACGCCATCAATTTTAAAAAACAAATAAAAATCAGTGGTGAATGGGAAGTAGTCGAAATGGGAATCGGTTTTGTTGAAGTTCCATAATGTTATGGCAATATTCCAAAAATTACACTGCGTGTCAGTAGACCACTTGGAATTCACACACCTCCTGCTTCCACAGGATTTACTGTTCTTCATTGTCGCGGGAAGGGCCGCATATCTGACGTTAGATTTTCGCAAACACCTGGAGCATCTTCAACAGATTTTGACCACCTATTCCATGCGACAGCTTCATGCAGCAGGACTCATATGCGGTGGTTTTTATTTTTTGCGAGGAAGATTAATTTAAGCTAGGCCGTAGTCACAACTGTGTACAAGTGCTATACGACCGTTGATTTTCGTTCTTGGTTATGTTAGAGTCTAGTTCGTGACCACTTCGAACTTGAAGCTCACTACTTCAAGGGATTCTTTGTCTACTGTTAAGCACTCAGAAATTACAAAAAAATGTTTGCATGAATAAGCCCAAGCATACTTTAAGCTTCTAAACTTGGCACATGATTTTTGGGAAATCCGATTTTTTGAATATGATGCTGGCATTTACAAGATAAAGCGCTCTGTACAAGATTTTTGCAATAGACTATTTAAGAGGGATATCGCATTAATAGAAACACACTGGACTTCCTGCAATGCGCTTGGAAAAAGTTAATTGAAAGTACAACAGCTTCCTGTTGTAGTGATCAGGCGTTATTGTCAGCGGATCTCGAGACTTTTTGAATTAAAAGATTATTCCTTGCAATGACCCTGAGCCTATCTCAGACAAGTTATTTTATGCAACCCCTCGAATTGAAGCGATACTTTCGTTTAAACCTAAATCTCTTTCTTTGGAATTACTGAATTTCATAATTTAAACGACAATTTTAAACAAAATGAATACGAAAACTTGCTTAGTATTTGCAAAGTAGTTTGTATTTTTTCCAGCTTACCGCATTTTCAATACTCCTACTTGCTTGAATCTTTCTGTTTTGGGCAAAATTTCTTAAAATGATTAAGTAATTATGGTATGCAGGAAAAATTTTAATCAAACACCTTACTCTACTACCTTGCGCTACTTAAACACGTAGGTAAAATGGATTGCAAATCCGTAGTTATTTGATCCGTTGTGTTCGCATTGACACGATATGCTCAAATTCAGGCGCCCAATTGTCGAAAAAGGCTTTGTAAAACATAAGCAAACAAATAAAAACACGAAAAATGGAAAGAGCAAATAAACAATATTACGACAAAAATAAGCACACTAAGCACAAAGACTACCAAGGACGTTTCTGAACTTAGCGTTAGGTGCACGCTGAACATTAGCATCACTACCAACACACATCACGTAAAACCTAATTTCACAAATTTACTTGCATAGCTCATGGCTTCATTTAAATTTACATTATTTGTGGGTGTTGCTGATGACAAC
>JXPQ01002695.1:43370-55723 GCA_001014675.1 Ephydra gracilis
GGGTTTCAGAAAGCTGTGTGTATAAAGGGTGTGACAATTCGAACCAATATCATGGGAAATTAAAGTGCAGTTTGTTAATCAAATCATGAGTATGGATTTTTGTCAGGCAACAACAAACTTGGTTCTGCGGGTCAAAAACCAGTTGATACCAAAAAATACCCCAAGAAAATGTTAACATCAATTTTTTGGGATGCGAACGGAACTTCATTTGTGGATTACTTACAAGCTTTTAATAAAAAAATTTCCTTACTTGCTGCCTACTTATAGTGAAACTTATTCAGTAAATTGAATGAATCAAAATATTGAAGATTCAATGAATTGAATGCATTCTGTGTTGAAGATCGTACCCTGTGCTGAATAGAGGTATTGCATGAATTGAAGCTTTAAGGTCCTTAGTATAGCTCATAATATCCGGCTTAGTATGCTATATGTACTTTACTTACGCAGTAAGTTAAACCTAGGCAATAACAATTAACAGGTGTTTACACTGCGCAAAATATCAAATAAATCCCAAAGCAAACAAATTGAAAAATATCACTTATGTGTCGATTTTTAAACAACTTCTGACTCTTAAAAAACAAACGTATCATTCGGCATCTTGGTAATTTGTCCCACTTTTTCCCAATTAACTACCAGAAACTCCCCATACATCATTAAGGTTGGAACTAACATGATGGTGTTTTCAGATGAAGTATTTGCTTATTTATTTCATGACGGTGAAAAAAATTATTTGTGTTATAAGAAATTTCATGAATTTTAGCTTATTTATGATTACATACCCTACACAATATTGAGCTTATTGAAATGCGCATCCCAAATTTGGAAGTGAATAACCAGAGATTTTAGTTGATTACTGTGCCTAAGGACAATTCATTTATGTGTACAGTGGGTCTATCATACAAAAGTACTTTTTGTTAAGGACCAAAACAGCGACTAATTCAGCTTAAAACCCTCATTCCAACCATATAACTGAATATGAAGTAAGTATCTCTGCTTTTCATTCATTCCTGCCATTTTCTGTACACACATTGATTTTATTAAATTTTTAGTAAAATTCAAATAAAAACGGTGGTAAAGCATCTATTGCGACCATAAGGCTGTTAACGAGTTACCTGTAAATGAAATTCAATTAGAAAACGATTGTTTACCACCAGACGTTTGATAACCCACCTAATTACATTTCAAAATATCAATTCTAATGGTTGCAGCAGATACGAGTACTAAGAGCACCTGGAATATTGGTCGGGTCTTAACGAAATTCAAACGTTGAACTTAAATTCTTTCCAAAGAATATGTGTATCAAATTTTGTAAGCCCAGCTCATGTCATTAATTTTTAAATTTTTAAAATTCAGGGAGTGATCTGATCATGTCGGTATACATTTGATAGCTCTCTGAATACTGGTTCTGGGTATACAAGCATATGACTAAAACTATTAAAGACGTGTTTAATAAATTCCATTAAAAACGCAAAAAATATAACATAATTGTTGGTCACTACAGACTTCAACATGGTTCTTAAGCATACATGGTTTAATGAGGAATGTCCTAAAATGTTGAACTACAATATGGGATTTAATCTATGTTTCTAAATATAAGAATACTAATTCAAAGACTATATCTTTGTCGGAGATATCAAAACCAAAATTTGGATTTTATCAATTAAAAAGAAGGAATTCAAAATGATTGAGAAATTTGGAGATGACTTTGTTTAAAGGTCTCTGAAATATTTGACAAATTGAGTAATTTCAGAGATTTTTAAGTGCCCTTGTATAATATAATTTCAAATATTTCTATAAATGAAAAAAGAAAGGGATTATCGAAGATATACCGATTCTGAGAATATTGGTTTTTAAGAGTTTACGTATCCGTAAATGTTTCGAGGCATGGTGTATGAACTCATAATTCTAGACCAATCGAATCAGTCTTTTGAAGAGATAGTGGAATATATGCTTTAAAACAAGAAAATAAAGGCACTCTGCAAAATGGCAGTTGCTGCTTATTCAGGTATCTGAATGAAATCAACCAAGTCTCAAAAATTCACTTGACTTACTTAATGCTTTCGTCACAATTTGAGCTTTAAGTGGGAACAAATGTGATATTACAACGCCTTCAGAAAATTATTTGAGTTTTGGTAGGGAATGTACCCAATAACTAAATATCATCGATACAGCTTAAACTCCTTTGATTCTATGCATTACGTTCCTTGTACATGCTCATAATGCTTCCTTCCTTCAATTCATTGAGCGATGTGACGGACTGCTGTTTCTATTTCTTTTTTTCTCATATTTTTCGGATTAATCCAACTGATCTCAAAATCTTTTGAGTAGTTGCGTCTGAATTATATTATCAGCCCTTGTAAGCAATATTAATTACACATTTTGATGAAATTAAAGATTGTTAATTTTTATAATTTTTCATTGTTATTTATTTATTTATTTATTTATTTTGAGCCACTGCCAACTAGATTGAGTAAAATAAATAAGTTTTTCGCAGTGTACTGTATAGAAATTTTATTGTGGAAATTTTTTGGCAGAATTATCATAACTACGCACGAAAGTTCATTTAATTTAATTTCAATTGCTAAATATTCATAAATCAACTAAAAGAAATTGTTGCTTAATAGACTATGACAACAGTCGACAGCAAATACCACGCCAACGTAATGAATTCGACTACAATGAAATTAATTTTTGCATTATGCAGTAAACTGATTGGAAAATAATTTTGCGAGGAAAAAGTTTGAAAAACAACATGCTAATGGAATTCGATAAATAATTGTTACACTAGCCTTACAAACATAAATTAATTTTGCTTTTGCTCTAATGTACAGCTTAGTAAATTAGGTTACAAATCGTTTTCATGAACTGGTTATTATTTTTTTTTACCGCACTCTGCTATTATCTATTGCTATTACTGGATGGTGAATTATACTTCCGTTTATCATCATTAATCTGTTTCACATGGATTACATGCAAATTATGAATTGGGTACACAAAAAATGGTAATTCGTTTTAAGCATTCAATTCCTTTGATTGCTCTTTATAATTTTTATTTAAATATCAACTTAAATAAGTAAAAACGCTTCCGTTAGTTTAGGATAACAGTATAATAGACTTTGCTTGAGTATTACAAAAAAAAAAAAAACGGTTATTTAAATTTTGTGACTAATTTCAATAAAGCAATAGTACACAAATAAATTATATAATTATTATATTATTAATACTGGATTTCGTGAAATTTAAATCTAAACTATGATAATTAAGCAGAAAAGCCGCTAGTGTGACCACTTTATTGCAATACATAAAATTTGAAGAGTATAAATGATAACTATGCTATATCACTGTACTGGAGATAGCTCTGATTTACTCACAATCAAGCTTATTTTCACGTCTAACATTGATTATTATGTTAAACTATTGAAATTTTGCTAATGTTGAATGATAACTATGGGAAATTCTGCACAAACCCTCTTTACGAAGTCAATAGCTGTACTGGAGGCACCTGTGATTTTTAATCGATCATGATTATTTTAAGAGCAGGAATAGATGCATTTATTACCCGCTTAATTTTGAAATTCTACTGAAAAAATTCATTTTACGGCTACTATAGGCTGCAAAATTTGAAATTACTGGCTAGCGCTACCCGAAATATTGCTCGGATATTTACCAAATTCATATTTCAGTTTAATATATTTCCATAGAACATGTGATCTAAAGTCCTCTAGCCTAGGGTTGCCAGACACTGGTCTTGAATGCATCGAACGTATGACCAAAACCAATATCCACTTTTCCTAAACCATTAACGACGTGTGCGCGGTCTGTTAAACTAGAACTTGTTTCGGCTGGCTATTTTGTTCAACGCTTGTTTTTTTTCACCATAGTCACCTTTAAGGCAGAGAAACTTCTAACGTTCCTTCCATTTTAATAACCCCTCCAAAAAATAAGATATCTCTAATTCTGCAAAATATGACTCTGTGTCGGTTTTGAGCTAAATTTTTTTCCCGCAAGCCAGCGCATGGAGCTTGATCAGATGAAAACGGAGAATGTGACAGCAATTCATAAGGCAAATAATCAGTTTGGAGGCGACTGCTCGGGATGAATGTGCTGGTGAATTATCATGATGAAACAGCACCTTTTGTTTTTGCCAATTACGGCCGTTTTTCATTCAATTTTTTCGCAAAGGTCCAATAACTCACTGTTATATTGTCCAGTCATCGTTTTGATTTTTTTCAAAAATTCATGAGCTGCCGTTGGCACGGAAGTATTCAGATATTAAAGCCTTAGGATCAATATCAATATATTAAAAGTTATTTTTGTCTAAACTTAAAGCTTAAGACCTTAAGGACCCGCCTTCTGTATGGTATTCAAAAGAATTGAATAAATACTTCAACTCCGTTTATCTTAAAGATCGTTGAACATTTTATTCTGATCTTTAGCCAAATAGCATTGTACTATGCTTGGTGGGCTGAGAGACACATACATCACTTCACACTATTAGTAGCTTCAGTTTTATTACTGTTCAATTTTGAAACAATCTTCCGCCCGCTCATTGAATTATAAGTCCTGAAAATCTGACGAAATGTTTTTTTTATATCAATAACAATGTGCATTTTCGGGAGTGAATTCATTCTCATTGGTCATTCACTCTGAATATTGCCTGCAATTATTACGACAACTCAGATGTTTGTATGACGTCGTCACTTAATTCATCTTCGAATACAGCGTTTTTAATAAGAGGATAGGGTTCTTAGACACGACGCCAATAAAATTCGCAAAGTGTATATGAGTTTAAAGTTATACATTTGTAACACACAGAGCCAGTGTTCAAAGAACTATCAAAATGTATATGGACATGATCACCACAGGAATATTCGTCCATACGTCCGAAAGCAAAAACTGGAATGAAGGACTTGAGCTAAATTAAAATTACTTGGTATACAACCAATATTTTGGAAATCTCCAGTTCACCTTTTTATTAAAAATTACAGGCGTAAGCCTATTACAGCCATTATAATTGATAAAAATGTAAAAATACTATTCAGTAGTTAATTCATGTTTCATGCAATGCTTCGTCTTAAAGATTCATTGACATTCAACAAATTTACATTTAGCCTTAGCAATTTATATACTGAATCAAACACAAAATCTCCCAAATTAATCTTGTTCGCTGCATTCCCAAAATACTTAATATATGAATGTTAGATAACCATTTAAGCAAAATTAATTTTCCTACGTGAACAGTGGTTTTGCATGTGGCTCGTTTATGGTTAATTGGTTTTTATACACGTTGTCAATGAATCTGCAAAGCGTATATTACTTTTGGTCACATACTTTTAACACCAAGAACCAGCGTCTGGAGACCCATCAAAATATACACAGATATAATGAGCATCACCACAGGAATTGATTTAGCCATGTTCGTCCGTACAACTGTCCGTCTATCCTTCCGTCCGACCGTCCATCCGTATCCAAAAAACGAACTGGATCTACGAAATTTGGTACACATATTCACTGAAAAAAGCTTAGATCCCTTTAGAAATCGGACAAGATCCGACTATTATTTTGGGTACTGCCAGTAAACTTATTCATACATTAATATATGCAAAATTGCGGGCTTAAGCCTACTACAGCCGTTTGATTTCATATTTTTAAATTAAATTTTAAAATTCAACCTGGAATTAAGTCATGCGACCGTTTTTGAAGAATAAAAATGATTGCATATAAATCAGAACTACAGTACATCCAGTACATCCAGTACATCTTAAAAATCCAAGAGGATTTATACAGTTTTTTGCAGAGTTATCATTTCAATTTAACGGCATTTCATTATACTGTTAAACTAAATATAATAACTATGTATACAGATAGTAAACTTGATTGAATGAATATAGAGGTAGACATATTTTTTATTAAAATTTAACGAAATTTGTTAGACTCTGAGCATAAACATATTCAATGTGTGTACCAAAAATAGATTAGATTACCTAAAAATTAGAGGTACCTCCAGTAAACCTATGTGGTCTCAATGGAGGTTTTACTATAAAATTAGAGTAATCTTTTTTATTTTACGATATTTAGTTATTCAATGAAAATGAATATAACCAATGTTTGCATCACAAATGGGATAAATTGGGTGAAAAGTAGAGGTCCCTCCAGTTCAACTATGTGGTCCCACTAGAGGCTTTACAGATTAATCAGGCTTAGGTTACATTTAAATCTTACAAAACTCTAGTTTCAGCTGAATATATATATAATGTGCGTACCATTGATTCATTTACATCAGATACCTTGTGGTCCACAGGAGGTAGTTAAAAAATTGTTCCATAATTTGCGAAATTAATCCAGAGTAATTAAAACTTCTTTGTTGTTTTTATTCTCAAACCAAGCGACGTGTATTGTACTGTCGAACAAATTCGAAGAGAAGTCATTTCAAAACAGTAATTGTGAAACGCAGAATTTCTCATGATTTTCACTTTAGTTAAACGGATTCAAAACATATCGAAACCGTATAAAATGTAATAATAATCTTAAAAACATTTGACTTCAATTGATAGATTTAGTTTACTAGTACGCAATGTTAGCTGTTCCTCCCTATTGTACGACACAAACAATACACTAATAGTATAAATACACTAACGCCTATTTTAATGTTATGTAAACAGAAAATTAAAAACAAATTGCATTCGCTTTTACTGTAATACCAAATCAAGCACATATTAATTGAAATGCAAATTGAACAAGAACATTTTAAATGTGGTACTGCTCTCATTCTTATCTTGAAATGAATAACGGTATCATAAAATATTAACATGCAAATTGAAGCGTAAAGAGATGTGACTGCATCAGAATTATAAATATTTTCATTAACAAAGGAAGGGATGTGCGTCAATATTCAAAGGCATAAAAAACAGGGCAGAGCGAAGAGTTAGTCACGACCGACTGCGGAATACCCAATAATTCATGGATTGTTTCATGCATTCTAATCAAGTGCCAATTTATGGCCCTATAAATGTTGTTTTTGGCTATACACTGCTTACACTTATAACAAATTTCTAGAGACCAAAAGAAATACAATCCATTAAGATCGGGAAATGCTAAGAACTTCTGCCAAATGTGACACATAGACTTTTTCAGGAAAAAAATGGTAATTTATCGTTATCTTCGTAATTCAGATATTTTTTTTGTGAATCATTCATAAATAACAAATCAATTAAATATAAAACTTAGCCTGAAAAACACTAGAGCTTCTAGCATTAAATCTAAATAATTTTTAATCAACCACAACCTTTAAAATGCTCCTGCCAAAATGGAAGAGCTTTCGGTCAATAGACCGAAGCAAATAGCTTGTGACTATAGCATTTAGAGTGTTATTTTGTGTCTTATTGCTTTTTGAAAGAAAGGAAACTGAGAAGAGATACTATTGATTAGTGATTTGCTAAGTTTTAATAAGGGACTCTGGGTCATATTTGAAGGTATTCAGCTATAACAAATCCAAATTTAATCGTCGATATCCACATTTTGTTGGACGAAACATATCTCCATCTGTTCACATCAAAACCAAAATAATTGTAATTTTGTAAAGCACTTGCTGTTTCATTTATCAATTATATTGATAAGAAAGCAAACATCATTAGCGTCTACTGCATAACATTTTTTTAGCGTTTGAATGACGTGGTAAACCCCTCGCATTAAAGGAGAATTAAAATGCTGTCTTATCGTGATATTTCACCGTATCACAAATAAACAAAGACAATTGGAAACTTCCATGAATTGAATTTCGAATTGTCTTGGCATCCTCTGTATTCCCCAAATCTGGCTAATACAATGCTTGCTTGAAAGAAATTTTGTCTGGAGGACTTAGGCTTATTTTGTAGAAAAATATAACTGGAAATATAAAAATGCTATCGACAAATTTTCCGACTCTAATCACTGTGCAGCTTTCATAGGAAACTATATTGAATATATTACGAGTTTTTCAGCTCAACTATTATAATCCTGAATGAGTACATACGGTAGATGCTTTTGTTGCAAAACTGCAAAATGTTTAATAAACGCTTGTAAATGTGCAAGTTCATATAAATTAAATATGCAGTGTTGAAAACAAATTTCTAATATAAACATAAACCGAAAACCAAAAACAAATAAACGAATAAATTATAAACAGTTTGTAAGTATTAAAGAGTAAGAAGTCCAGAAAAGATAGAAGATAATCGGGATACTTTTTAAAATCATGCACATCCAGCGGTGAAATTTAGTTAGTAAAAATGAGGAATAGTTAACGAATTTGTAAACGAACAAAACCACACCATTTTGCTGTCGGGGATGTCGTGCGAGAATTTGAGCTTAAGATTGTTGTTTGCAAAAAAAAGCTACTGTCACGGTTTGGCCCTCAATATCAGACAAAAGACGATCTTCGTTAGTTTTTCTTGATTCAAGAGTCAATTTTATTGCAACGCAACAAAGTGTTAGAAAGTGCATTGAAGAAGAGGGCATAAATTGAATTTATGTTGAATACATTCACGTTCATGCAGGATTTTGCACTAGCAAATAAGACTATTGTGAATCAAGAATGCCTTCGTCATAACGTTCAGCATTGCATTTCTCACACCCAATGGCGCTTGAATTCTCCACTCTCTGTACGCTCTGAAAATTGCCGCAATCTCATTTACATGCAGAAAACGGCGTCCAAAATCAGGAACAACCCCAGAAATCGTAGAAAAAATGCATATCTTAATTTTACTTAATTTTAAGTAAACACCCTAGGCAACTGCACAAAATATTTCGACTGAAATATTTAGTTGCCCAACGGTGTGTGCACAATGGCTATCGGAATCCCTATATTGAAATACGACTTTCTGAGCAACTTGATTCCATCGTGCTTACTCAGAGCATGGTTGTAAATCAAAGCAAGAGGCCTAACTCAGGTGTGGATCGTATTCTGTGACTCAGGAAAGTGCCCGCATACAGCAATCGGCATTAGAAACAAAAATAATTTTTTTTGGGTTACTTTCAAATTTGTAAACCTGTTGCCATACCTAAAAGTATTAACGTATTTCAAGTATCAAAAAGTTCTTCCATATAATAATAAGGTCTTAATACCTTTACCTTTGGTACCCTTAAAAATTCTCTCAATAGGGATGGTAAAAGTATAAAGATCTCGGTAAAAGTATAAAGATGATTACGGAGACCAAACTGTATAATTACAAATTTAAATTGTGCATTTCATACGGTATCGAAAAACTCATGGAATGGTCTCGTACATTAGCTTGACAGCATTTGCTATAATGAGTTTATCGATTCAACTTTATGCTCAGATTTATCTTATAAAGGATTCAAAGAAGCAATTTAATGCAAGCTAATATTTAAAATAAAATATAATTAATCGAGACAAATTACATAAATATCCATGATTTTCCAGCTTTTCTTTAGAGGACCATCAAAATTGTATTAGAATAATGCGATTCATGTATATGAATGAAGCCATTCAAAAAGTGAATATTAAACATTTTTTCCTCATACTTCACTTAATCCACGCCTTAAGGATTAATTTGGGTGGCAAAGCTCTCCATCGGTCATGCTGTACGCCAACTATTCTCCTTTATAGTAATATAGCAATAATTTTCCTAACTGGGCATTCAGAGCGAATTTATTTTACGTAATACTTCATGTATTTTTGCAATATTGCAACATCAAAATTATTCCAGGATATACTTTCGGTATGTGGACTTTCAAATGTTATTTACATCCGAAACATTCAATGAAAATATAATATTGCATATATTTTAAAAAATTGGAGCAAATTTTCAAAACAGTGCAATTTCTTTAGAAGCGGTCATTACTTTTACGTGTAGTCATACACGTCGCCAATGGAATTCGGAAAGGGAATATTAGTTCTGGTCATACGTTTGTAACGCCTAGGACCAGCGTCAGGAAAATCTAGCAAAATGTATACCGATATGCTCAGGATCAGCAAATAAATTGATTTAGCCATGTCCATTCGTCCGTCCGTCCGTATCCACAATAGAGAGAACGGCTTGACCTCGATCACGAAATTTGGTACACGTATTCTTTTAAAAATGTTTATATGCCCTTTTGGCACTCTCCAAGATCCGAACATTATTTATTTTTCAACGAAATTTCAAAACTAAGCGGAAAATTAAAACATGTGATCTTGTTCCAAATAAAAATCGGACATACCTTCCGTGCTCCTATAAAGTCCCAAAAGAGGCTTTATGCAGGATTACCGACAAGTATCAATTTAAATTAACGCAATTTCATTGTATACTGAACATAAATAAAATCAATCTGTGTACCAAAAACGAGCTCGATTAGATTAAAACCCCATAAATAGGAGGTTTAATACTGAATTATGCACAAATATCTTTTCAATTCAACAAAATTTCCGAATTGAGTGAATTTAAATATAATCAATGTGTGTATTAAATTTGGGCGTGATCGCATGAAAATCAGAGGGTCCTACCTTCGGCCTAAGCCGACTGTAACCTTTTAATTGTTTTTATTTAAGAATGAACTAAAATGAATGAACAAGAATGAATCATTACGATGCACAAACAATTAAGTATTGTATTGTATTTTTATCAGATGGAGGTGTTGGGTTAAATTGAATCCATAATTATTAATTAAAAAATCAATCGGAAAGGTTACAGTCAGTCTAATGGGACCAAATAGTGTCCAGCACTGCTTATTTTCATCTAATCATTCCCATGTTTAGTACACACATTGATTATATTTATTTTCAGTCAATACTGAACATTCTTCGAATTGATATTATAACTGTTTTTCCTATACTGTTAACTTTCTTTTCACTCAATATTGAACATTTGTAGACTTAAAAAAGATAATTGTACATAATTCAGCATTACAGCCTCTATTCAGGGAACATATGTGTACTGGAGATACCCCTGATTTTCATTTAAAGAAGTCCAGTTTGGATACGCACATTAACTATATTTATGTCTACGGTATAATGTAATTTCGTTATATTGACATGATAACTGTGAAAAATTCTGCATAAAGCATAGGTGCAAAGGTGCACTGGAGGTACCTCTAGTTTTTATTCAATCCTATCTTTTTGGAACACGATTACCTGACGGAATTTACAGCTTCATTTTGAAATTTTTTTGAAAATATCAATGCTATTGTCGCATAGATCAATTCCTGTGGTTACGCTGACCGTATCGGTATGTGTATCAGTAGGTTTCTACAGATTTGTGCTGGGTAGTATAAACGTACCGTCAAAACTTATATTCTCTCCCTTTCCCTTTCTAGAGTCCATTGAAAGGGAAGATGAACAATGAAAGCGATCGTGCGTTATACTGCAGCAAAAGCAAAGATCTTAATTTCGAAAACTACACAAAATTTTTTAGGATTGGTGATGCCATTCCGGTATACTTATTCAAGTTCAATACCGTACAGCGAAAACCAATTCATTTAATTTCTACAGAACTTTTCCAGTTATGTAAGCCGGTAACTTACAAGAAATTGCATAATAGTTGTAAATATGAGATACATAATTGCATTTGATGATTTTAGAATGATTCGTTAAGATATTTTTATTTTAATAAGTAAATTAAGGATCTACAAGTAGTCCAAGACATCAAAAATTTGAATTATCAACAACAACTATGGAAGCGTTTTTACTTAACACCTCTCAAACTGTAGCGGTAGGATCCAAACTAAATCCTTAAAAGGGAATAAACTAATGATATGGACACACAGGTATAACTAACTTTTAATAACGTTCCTGTTGGCAACAGTAAAACTTAATGCCTTAAATGATCTATTCGTAATTCTCATTACCAAAATATGTGGATGAAGGAATATTCATCTCTCTAGCCAATCAAATTCAACAAATTAATTCCATGTTATTTGTAACCGTCGGTCTCTTTACTGTTTAATCGATTCACCTTAGTCTCTATTTCTATCTGTTAAAGCTTATATTGTCTGTGCGATTACTAAAGGAGAACCCTAAAATTCAAAACCTATACACAATCAAGTCAATGACTTCATCACATGTAGTCTGATATTGGAATAAAGTTCGGTTCTATAAAGACGATTTTACAATATTAACAAAAGAATTTCATTGATTTTCACTGCACAAAAGTTACTTCGGAGGGTATGAATTTTGCCCTCCTGTTACCCATAAACTCATGCTAATTATTTTCCTTATGCAAAGACACAGTGCTTCTAGAAAATTTTCTTTTCATTTCTTTTACAATTATGTTTGGTTGACGGGTCTGGTTTATATTAGAAATTTATTTTAAACATACTTCATTATTTTATTAAAATCAACTTATACATTTACAAGCTCAAATATTTTTTTTTTGTAGGTT
>JXPQ01002711.1:0-17989 GCA_001014675.1 Ephydra gracilis
ATAATAATTCCATTGTCGTATCATGCGACGAAGTGGAACTGCTTGAAATGGTGTGTGACTTGCGGTTGAAATCATTCGAAAACGTGATTTACATTACAATAGTTCCTTTAATGCTTTTTATAATCAATGAACAATTATTTTAAAGGAAACTTTAAGCACCTTGGAAAGTAATTTCGAGCTTATGACTTAAGGAATTATTCAAAGCACATTGGTCTTTAGAGTAGTGTAACTGCAATCTATAAAATTTTAAAGAAGCAAGTGAAGCTAGATGACTTATGTACCGTAATATTGGATGTGTAGCATCCTGGAAAAAGTAATGTGTTTCCGAAATAACATTCAGAATGCCAACGGAACTTGAAGGTTGGAGATGACCTGACGGAGCTTTTTGATGCCAAAGGGTCTTGTGCCTGTTTGACATTTATAATAGAGTAAATGATTTATGCTCTAAGTTTGAAACACTGTGGCACTATGCGGGCATAATGCAACTAAGTAAATGCGAGATTACCGCCGCATACTCCAGATGTATCGATTGCTTGTTGTAGCTCAAGCGAGATATCTAGCTTCTAGTCTAAACTTGAATTTCGCAGTGTAAATCTGCGGCAATGCAACAGTCGAACGAATTTGAAACCAGTGACTACGCTGGCTAGATCATATGGAAGAGTCAAAACTAGGTCGTAAAGTAATTGATTCCAATCCAAGTATTTTTAGTTGAAGCAGAAAATGAAGGAGACTGAATCAGCATTGGACTGATCAGATTTTGCACGCTATCTCAACGCTAGGTATTCACAGCCATCGTAAAGTTGCAAAACATGGGGAAGATGCGTGTTGCATGATTGCCCAGACTAATTCCAGCCCAGTTTATATTAGCCAATTAAGTAAGTAGGCTCTAGAGTAAAGATTCCAAACGAACTAAGACCTCGACGACTCATATCAACCAATATCTATAAATACCCAGAAGCTGAGAGCTGTTTGAAAAGACTGCTAAATTTGATTTGATTTCAGTTTGATAAAATGTCGGTAAAAAGAAATTAAGTCGAATATCTTACCACAAAATAAAGGATTATATTGATAAATGCGTCATTTGTACTAGAGCAACCAGGAAATACAATTTGGTACTCAAAAGTTTTCAAATAATAACAGTTGTCTCATTTTCAAAAAGAAACTTTCTAATAAGTAGTCTAGAATTTTTTATGGCAATCGATATATACCGCATACCTTAGTGTTCTATGGCATTTTAGAATGATGGGGCTCTTTGTAAGTAGTTGTTTGGTAATGGTATCAAATAAAATATAAATATGTAAGTTATTGTTAACACAATTTATTTGGTCTTAATTATAGTGTCTTAGTTTTCGTCGTATGTTAATTTAATTTACAATGGGGAATCTATTTTTATGTTTGTCCTCTAAGTACTCGAATTCTATAAGTACAGTTTTTTCTCTCCAGGCTTAAGGCTATATACAAAAAATTTGTCACCTAATCAAAGTGACATAAAGGTCAATAATCTAGAGAATCTGCGACATACCAAAGTTTCTCCGGATGCATTGGCCCGTTAATCAAAATTTTGGTAATAAAATTGCGTTTAATATGTTCTTGATGACCATGATTAAGTCTAAATAACACAAAGTTTTTCTTTTATAATTAAAAAATAAAAATTATTCAATGTATCTTTCCAGTTTGTGTTAGTGTTAAATTGTCACTCTCTAAATACCACATATCACGCTTGTAAAAGTAAACGTACGCATACGTTTATGACTCAGTTTTAGTACTCAGTGTAGTACATTGTTTTGATGTTAACAACCATATGAGTGCTCACTTCACTCGCGGTTTTGCGTGCTAAAAAATTCTAGCACCTTTTTTTTTAATTATTCTTTCTGAATACACTTAGGATGGGTACTATTTATGCTTCGGGAATTTGTAACTTTAATGTTCATATATAAAATCTGGCAGAACCGTAATAAAGTTTGACATTTTTAAGCATAAACCTAATCACAACATTTTGAAGTGAAACTGTTTTTTATTATGTGAACAGTGAATTTAGGAAATTAACTTTGCCAAAATATTGAAGTTTCAATAGAAGTATTTCATGGCCTTATTTTCGACAACTGTCGACATGAAATATTTCATCAAGAAGCTGTCGACGAACTCAGTTCTCTGTATAGCGATGCGGTAACATTTAAGCCACAGTATATTGCACGACTAGTGCATTCAATCGTGGTCGTAGTGCGGTCCCCAACGAATTCCGAGTAGTTGCTCCAAATATCGGTTGTTGTATCAAAAAATACCTATGCAGCGCCGTGTACTGATAAAACAAGATCGCCATGTGATATATCGTGATATATGAGCATCCTTTTCCGTTAGTGCCTCTGCGATACATCGGTTTTGCATTTGCACTTAGACCATAGACTTGCGAAAGACTTTGTATAAAATCATGTCAGGTGACGAATCATGAATATATACCATGTGTCTCACGAGTCGCGTCGAAGCAAATGATAGCCTGTTTTCAGCCGAATGGGTTATGTGGCAATGTAACTCCCTTTTGTTTGTCGGAAGTCTTCGGAGAAATTAGCAAAACAGGCATCCAAAGACGAATCATTCTCCAGCACAATGCGGTTTCTCACACATATTGTCAAATAGGTGAATCTTTAGGTATTCAAAACAACGAATTGATGAATGATCCGCATCATGATATAACAACCAAAGACTTATTCTTTTTCCCGAATTTCAAAAGTAAGAATTCAAGAATTCAAAGATTTAGTTGAAGTTGAAGCGTTCAAACATCATGTTTTGGAGTTATCTTAGGGAAAACGGGAAAAAGCTATAACAAAATGTATTGATTATCACAGTCATTTAAAAATGTTTGATATTATTTGCTATCCCTTCGTACCTATGTGTGCACAATTCTTCAGAAACCATAAACATCGAAATGCGTTAAGCCCGTTAACTTGATAACATTGAGTTGTTTCAAAACATATTTCTATTAGTTGCTTTCTTTAGATTTTATGGCAAGGACGATCACTTGATTTGTTATCTACAAAAACTAATGCTATTTGAACTTGGCACTCGCCTATTTTTACACATGTCGTCAATGGAATGAAATAAAATGGGCAAAGTGTATATTTGTTTTAGTTTTCCGTTTGTAACACCCGCAATCAGTCTTGAGAGACCTATCGAAATATATACCGATACGATTAGCATTACCAAGTTAAACAGATTTAGTAGTTCCCCTTGGCATATCATTGGGCAGTGTAAGTAAACTTTTGACTGAAGTCCATTGGTTGGCTTTGGTGTATTGGTTTGGTCGAAACCTACTAAATTGGGTCTTACAATAGTATCACAAAGAGAGCATCCTGGTTTTATAAGTGTGGAATTGGAAAAAACAAACGGGAAGTCGAATTGTTTTCGGTAACTTGTATGAAATGCCTTCACTCAATGTGTTTCTTGGGACTTGATATTGGTGATCCTTCATAGCGCAGCATAATGCAGAATTGACACAAATGGCATATTCTGATAAGTCAAAAAAAAAAAAGAAGGAAGATGATTTGGCATTTTGTAAAACATTACTTCACCGTTTATCGGCATTGCAACTTTTCTCATGTATAAAATATAGAGGGTTGCCATACTAAAATAGAAGAGATACAACCTGCATTTTGCAGAAATGCACAAAAAATATAAAACCAAATAGCATTTTCTTCTTACTTATTTTATAATGGAAATTAATTTGATTAGAATCTGTATACAAATGTAAATATTTTGTGTACTTTTTTGTAGTTCTTGTTTTTGGCATATTATTAAAAATTATGTTTCCATAAGATACGTACTGCTGTTTTAGTTCCATTTTTTCATTATTTATTTACTTACACAATTACATATTTGGTTTTTTCAAAGGTACGTTTCACGAAAAACGTTTTTGAAGCGCAATATTCCCAATAAAGAAGTGCAGTGCGAATTAATTGAGACGCTAAATTAATACCGATTTCCTGTGTGAATTTACTACTACAGAATTTAGGACACAACATACTTTACAAGAGTCTGCAAAGAACCCTTAGTGATTAAAATTCTGTGTCCACTCGTATTCTGCCTTTAAGAGTCTTCCGTGCTCGTCCTTTAATAAGCAATCGAAAAATTCAAACATTCGGCTTTCTTCGTTTCCTTTCAATGTCGTTAATTTCATATGATTTAATAACCTCTTAGAATAACGCCTACAATGTCTTTGGTTACACATGCTGAAACATGAACATGAAACTTACAGGAGTCTGGAGTTCTCAAGTTAAAATTTTGAAACTGCTTGTATTTTTCGCATCGTCTTTAGTCGATGAGGTTGGTAGTCTGTGGTTCCCTAGATTGCTAATTGTATGACTTTCCTAAATCACTATCAAAAATAATTTCGGAGTAATTGCAAAACTGTTCCAGATTCCTCTAATTTTTTGAACTCTCGTTAAAATGTTAAATCAAACAATAACACTTTCACAAACGTTTAACAACTAGAACAATATTTCGAAAAATTTGGTTCGTCATATTTACATATCAATTATTCTTAGGGAATTTCCCTTTTATGTTACTAATATCTATTTTATGCGTCAGTTTTCACGAAAGTCATTGCACAGAATTTTGACCAAAGTATAAAAAGCACTCTAGTTTCAGTTTATTGGTGTTAGTTTTCGACTATCCATTTCGATTATTTCGATCAAAAACATTGGTTCGCTACGACAGTAGTGCTGAAAAGTTCGAAGAACATAAAATACATCGATTAATAAAATTTAATTACTGAATATTATAGAATTTTTAGACTTAACTACAACATAATTTGTATTTAGATTGACACAGAATGAAAAGCTTATTTTTTATTTTTGTTTAAAGTGCCCTTAATTAAATTTCAAGATAATTAAGTAGCTTAAGAATACCAGAATTTTATTTTCCTTTGTTTCAATTTTTCAATAACTTGTATCTCGATGTCTTCTTAATTATTTATGGAAAGGTTTTTTTTTTTTTTTTCAACAAGTNATTATTTATGGAAAGGTTTTTTTTTTTTTTTCAACAAGTTAAACAAGGCATCTGACTAAACCAAGTAAGTTTATATTTAGATTTATTGGTAACCAAACAAAAAAAAAGTATGTATAATTGAAATTGGTTTATGTAGCAGTGTTAGGTTTATGTGTTATGTTATATATTATGTGTTGTTACATGTTATGTGGTGTGTTTATTATTTGTTTCGCTTTTCATGTCAGATCGTAAGATCGTACGCTTACATAAAAGATTTTTTTTTTGATAAAATATAATTTAATTATTCAATATAGTTGCCTTCGAGAGCAACTCTATCAGTTAGATACTTTTGCGAAACCATTTTTACAATACGATTTATGGGTAGCTCCAAAATAGAGGTAAGTTTCGGTGATTACTACGTAATCGGCGCTAAGTTCCTTTGGACCGAGCATTGGGGTCTGAGGAAGGGATAAAGATGCTGGGACCAGATATAGAGTTTACGGTGGATGCGGACGTAATTCGAAGTCCAACTCATGCACTTTTGCTATCGTTTACATTGATTTGTGTCACAGTGTATTATTGTCATGAAAACGCACTTTCATTTTCTGCACATGAGGCCTTTTCCGTGATTTCGTCCCCCAAACACTCCAATACCTCCATGAAATAGTAACTGTTGATCGTTATCGCATTTCAAGATAAGCGATATAAATAACATTATGAGCATCCCAAAATATTAACTGAGTCTTTGTATGGTTTGTACTTGATTAACTGTATGCGGTCTACCCAGATGAGAATTATTCTGATTTCGGTGTGATCACCAAAACCTGCCGAAAAATAATTGTATAGAGCCAAATGCTTAATTTAACGTCTACTTTGAAATTATTAGTGGTGGTTTTGAGTTTGCTGATTAAATATTCCAAACCACTAAAAATCACTTTTTCTGGATGCTTTGAATAACTGTTTAACATAAGGTCCACGTTTGTGCCACAGAAATATTATTTTTAAATGTACACAGGTTACACCATTTTTTATGTTGATATGCACACATTGAATAACTGGAATATCTATCAACCCAGTAAAATGATTAGACATGTTTCTGAAATGTCAATTTTAACCTTGAATTGTATTCACATCGAAAAAACTCTCTGAAATAGTGACAGTATGTTTTTAAAATACTCCTTCAGTTGTGTTAACTCAACGGCATATTGTCGACAATATTGTTCATTAAGGACTAATGACCTGATTTAAGCATTCAGAGAGACCAATACCCAGATCCTTAAATCATCCTATCATCACCACGCACGGTATTTTGGCGTCAGTGGAACCATTTTTCATCTCATTTTGAGGGATGACTTGAATTGGAGTCCCTGTAAAGTGGAAATAGCACAATGGCAGACCATGCCCGTCGGGCACACCAAATCCCCGTCCGATTCATAAAACGCCAAAACTTTCATTGCGCCAAAACGAAACTGTAGGTAGTAATGGATATCTATTGATATCAAGTCATGATGTTTGCCCGCAAATCCGTGAAAATGTCTTCAGGGTTACTAGTTTCATCAAGATGGTTTACTATGCCACACTTAAAATTAAACAATTCAGTTTCTGCAACAAACATTCCCTGGACGTATTGTGTCGAAAAGAGGCGACAATAACTGGACACCCAGACATACTATTTCACCCGTTACACTACCCTTGTGTTGGGTTATTTAAAAAAGATATTCGGTTTCAGACCGTTGACGGATAAGGAGAAAAATGCCAAAATTATTGCTACTCCCCAGACATCCTTGAAAAAGTATTGGAAAATACCGCAAGACGACAAGTTTTGCTTTGGAAAATAAGAGCAGCCACCTGAGTGGTTTTGCACTTAAAACCAATCCAGGTAAATTAAAAAGGAAAACATTCACTAAAATTATAATAAAAAATAAGGATATCGCTTGTTTTTTTCTTTCAAAGTTATTTAATGTATACATACCCACAAAAAATGTCACAGCTTGTATGTATTTTGATTTTGTCAGAATTGAATTTGAAACTTTTGTTCATCAAGCCATAACACTCGAAAAATGCTTAATTTCTAAATAAAGTTAAGAACATAAGGACAAATGAATAGAAGAGATGCAAAATAAGCTGGGAATAATCCTCTCGAAAGGACATATACCTAAAGTTGTGTGTAAGGATGGAAATCCACAGAAGATACTTCCGATTTGTTATATATTAACAGGTATTTCGTTTATTATAGAATTAAAAATACATAAAATTTGTGCAGTTTTTCAACGTACTCTTCATCTTACTACATTTTACTTTAACTTTTTACTTTACAACTTATTGCCCAATAATTCAATTTCATTAAGGAAGTAAAGCATATCAGCTTCAGTCACTGCAGAATTTTGTAGCACCAAACGGAAGAAATTAGGCAAGTTGCCCAATGGCTGATATGTAATCATCATGGAGCCCTTCTTTATCATGCCTTCCTTGATTTTTGGAGCAACAGCATGCAACTTTTTGTTGAATTGCTCATCACGCGGCATGTTGCGCAGACTAGGTGGTATGTACCAGAAACTTATGTTTGTGCACTCGGGCTTTTCCAACACCAATTCGAAACCGGACCGCGTACGCACTTTGTCAGCGAAGAATTCGGACATCTTAAAAATTTGTTCAATATGCGCAACTAGACCCATTGTGCCTTTTGCCTTCCACATGAACCAAAATTTAAAAACGTCAGCACGACGCCCACACTGTATATGCTTGTCGCCGGTATCATATGAGGTATCGTAAAATTTGTCCTTCTGAAAGAGGTAGGTGGCGTTTGTAGAGTGACATTGGGTCAGTATATCTTTGTGGCACGTAAGGAATGTAGAACATTGTTGTGATGCACTTAAGAGTTTGTGTGGATTCCAGGTGACTGAGTCGGCACTGCAGTGAAATTAAAATTAAGCAATGAAAGTTTCATAAAATATTGTTTTTAATCACCGTTCAATACCGCGTAAAAGATGTCTATACTTGTCCGAAACCAATGCACCGCCACCCCAAGCGGCATCTACATGACACCACATATTGTACTTATGACATAGATCAGCAATGTCATTCAGGGGATCAAACGCTCCCAACACTGTCGTGCCAGCTGTAGCTGAAACCATCAACGGCTGATAATCCTTCGTTATGGCTTCTTGAATTAAGGCTTTCAAATGATTCAAGCACATTTTGCCAATTTTATCAGTTTGTACTTTCCAGACGTTCTCACTGCCAAAGCCCATAAACATAGCTAACTTTTCAATGGAGTAATGTGCATCTGCTGATGTAAAGATAATCATGCGTTTTCTGCCGAAAAGGCCGGATTTCTGTTGAAGGTATTAACAAAAATACAAATTATTGTATTGTTATTCTTCTACATTTATATTGCTTGTATTTGTTTTGTTTTTATTGTTGTTGTTTTCTTAAAGCAGTAGTACATGGAATTAATTATAGTACTATATAATAAAATTTTGGGAATCATTTTGTTTCTGTCTCTGAGCCAGTGATGCGTATATTATGAGATTCGTTTCGAAGCTGAATGGGTATACTTTAAAGAGGAGAGAAATCTATTGAGCTTAAAGTGAGTTTCAAATGTAAAATTTAATTTAATTTCCATCGAAAATTTTACCAAGCATTACAAAAAAAAATGTGTTACACAATTCTATTTTTAATTTTAAAGTGAGAACAAACAATATCATAAGTTGCGTGTATATTCTTGAATAAATTACTCGTTTTAATTTAACAAAAGTTATCGTGCAACGAATATCACTATATTTTATTATGTATATTTTCGGCAAAGCCTGCTGGTAAAAAGTTTCCAAAATCTTGTGAATCATTGAATTGTATTGGATTGGAAATTTTAATACTATTCTCATGAACCATCCAGTATTTAATTTAGTGGATGTTATTCGTAGTTAGGTTCATAATTGAAACAAATTGAAATTCTTGAAAATAAATTAAATATAATAATAAAAATTGTGGTTTTCATGAAACGATGGCGTGTAAATAATTCCACGACGCCGTGATTGCATGTGGTACTCAATAGGGACTGTCAATCTATAAAAACATTTTTCAAAAATTTCTAATTAACCCTGAGTGAAACTAATAAAATGGTGACGTTTGGTGGCTTGGCTGCTAGTGTGCAGTTGTCGCGTACACATCATAAAATATGTAAGCTTGTTCATTAATGGCAGCAAAGCAAAAAGGCCAAGTAGATAAGAAGAAATTTTAGTTTATTACGAGAAAATTGATCAATACTGACTGATAAAAGTAACTTGAATAGCTGAATTGTATGATATGGAACCGGCCATTTTAGAAATGTTTTAAAGTAGATTTAAATAATTTAATTTCTATAATTGGTATAAACCGGCTGCAAAACTATTCATTTTTGTAACAGCACTTTAAGACAATAATGTAAATCAATAAACTTTAATATGAAAAGTCAACATTACCGTAATGGCACATACTGTTTACGAACAAACCGACGTTTATGTCTCGTTGAGTGATGGTGACCACTTCTGTCTGCATGATAATGATACGAACCTCGTTAGAAGATCTTCGCTTTGAAGCTTTCATGCGCGCTGTCAATTCCATCATTTGAAAGGAAGACGTATAACACAAAGTAACACGTCAATGAAAATATGTTGGTGAAATTCTGACGTCATTATGCCATTTAAATGACAAATTTGAGTGCCCGTGCATTTCCAGCATTTGTAATTCATCCATCCTGTCTGTGTGTGTGGCCGCCCAGATTTTTTTCATTTAATGTACTCATTTGGTATTAAAAATATTTTTGAAGTCTTGAGTTCACAGTTTAAATTCGTATTTTCGTGAAATAATAGAGAAACGTCATGAGCAGAAAAACCAAAATTTTATTCACGCAAAACCAACTTGATGAAAAGCCGTATTTAATTTATTGAGTGCTTGAAAGAAAGGTTTTGACTTAGTTTAAGCGCAACTATACAGACTCCTCATTTGATAATTATAAATATAATTTCGGGAATTCCTAGAGATAGGGCAAATGTACTCACATTACTCAAACAAAAATTTGATGTCGCAAGCATGCACAAACACCAAGCATTACCATTAAATCTCATGAAAATCGCTTATTATTTAACTCACAATGTGAAATACTATGTTGTCACCAAACTCCTAATTAACATTCTGTCGAAATTGCAGTGAATGCTTACAAAATATTTTACCGGCAGTACTCACCTTATCCCATGTGGAAAAGTTTGTATGGTTTCGAAAGAATGAACATACCTTTGAGTTTGGAGCATATTTGAAACGTGCACAACTTATTGCGTAGCCGTTAGCTATAGAGCCACCTGGACAAAATATGCCATCGCCAAAACCATTATTTGGAAAGCCGACAATGCGTCGCATTTCATGCAGTACCTCCTCCTCCATTAACGTAAATACTGGTGCCACCTCATAGGTGTAGACGCTGGGATTCAATGCATCGGTGAGCCATTGACCGATTAACGCATATGGATCGACGCCAGAGTACAGTTGATTTATGAAGTAGGGATGACCCGTTTTCACTGAATACTGAATCGTTTGCTTCAATAACCGCATTAAGTCCTCATCATTTTCACCATTTTCGCGCAGCTTAAAGTCTAATAATTTTTTCAGTTCAGCTGGCTCATGCCATTCGACCACTTTGCTCGAGCGATTGGTGCCCGTAAATACCGCATTGTTTATAATAAGATCAACGCATTCCCGTATAAATTTTTCCAATTCCTCATTTGGATGACTGGGTATCAATGACTTTATTTGCTCCTGACATTGACCGTTAGACGACTTTTCAGTTTTGTTATTGTTTTTATCAAACATGCAAATTTTATCGGTGTTGTTGTTGCTTTGTTGTTGTTTGTTTGTTGTTGCTTTCAGTGCAGTTACCTTATCCAATTCATTCATTGTGTGCGTTTGTAGCATTTTCGATTTGTCATTACTGTTGTTCGTTGTATTTGCAGTGGCACCGTTATATTGCTTAAATAAAGAGTCTTTGTAATGTGTTGGTACACTTTCACTTGCGAGCATCATTTTACAAATTATTTATTATACTTTTCTATAAAATTTCAATAAACTTATTTGTTTCCTATTTATTCGAACCGTTATAAGGATTAGTAGCTTTGGTCCCTTTTGGAAACGAATCCGTTTGTGTTGAAATTTAAACTTGCCAACAGTTGGTAAAACACCAAACTGAACATTTTTTCAACGGTGGTGCAGCTTTTATAATTAAACACAAGCAAGTCGTTAGCCTGAGTGTGCAGGCCAATTTATCGCAAACGA
Organism: Ephydra gracilis; assembly: GCA_001014675.1. NCBI lineage: Eukaryota > Metazoa > Arthropoda > Insecta > Diptera > Ephydridae > Ephydra > Ephydra gracilis. The sequence continues at coordinate 11,284 of JXPQ01002711.1, forward strand.
ATGTTTTGTTGTGTTTGTTATGATTTTGTATTTAATATGAAATAGAATTTTTTTTTAAACATGTTTACGATCACATAGTGTTGTTGCTACTGCTTTAATTATTGTGTGTATTTTCAGTCAGGTCAGTATTCAATAATTCAATTTTATTTATTGAATAAAATTAACATTTTATAAAAATTATGACGTAGGACTAGGGAGGTGGTATTGGAGAATTTCTGAAGTGAACGAACTTTTGGGAAATACGCATATGTCGCGTTGCTGAAAACTTTTAATCTTAACATTTGAAGAGTGATCCCATTTAAAATTTATATTCTTTACTAATTATTTTATTACATTATTGATTATAACGTTGTTCAAAACTTTTAATCTTAACATTTGAAGATTTATATCATTTAAAGTTTAAACTCTTTGCTAATTATTTTATTACATTATTGTTTATAACTCCTAATCAGAAAATTTGTGAGATTGAGTTTATTGAGTTTATATTTATAAGAAGTATTTTCAATGCCGATTTAACCGTTTACCGTAATTCCACATTTATCATTGAGCCGTCATAATTGTTCTTGGTAATTAGGTTTTATACTGCTTTTAATATACATACTCAGCTTTTACTTTTCAAATAACCTTCTAGCAATGTGTTGCATGCAAGCTAAACCAAGCTCATCTAATTTTTATTTCATTATTATTGGCTTTTTTTGTTTATCCACAATGGCAAATTAACATACTTAAATTGCTTACATATTAGCAAACAAATATACGAGCTTTTTGTAATTGGCGGACGCTGTACGGATGTGTTTTGTGAGTGTGGTTGTTTTTATTGCATTGCAACTAAACTTAATCTCAGATAATATGCTGATTACTTTTAATTAATGCTACTAATTACATTGCCGCTGAATATATTTGATTCTGACAATAGAATATATTTGAACAGAATACATTTCCCAAGCCAATGCTTCAAAAGTAACATTTCATAATGAAGAGAACATAATCAAATTTATTAAAATTCAATGCAACATGCAAGTTTGTATTTATTTTGAAGATTTAGAGTAACACAATTGCTACTTCAACAATATTACCATTAATGAGCTGTAATTAAGGTTCAGAAAATAAATTGCAAAAAAAAAAAAAATTTCCAAACATAAAAAGAGCAAAAATTGGCATACCAACTGTTTTTAAAATCGACTCTCCCAATAATATGCAAAGCAAGTGTACATGTTTTGGAAAACATTCACTTCATCATTATAACCAGTTCTGGCAATGTTCTTGGAATAACTCCCTTTATTCAGTTTTCTCTGACCCCACGCTATAAATGCATCAAACAAGACCAATGTAGGAATCTTGCGCCCGAATGCCATAAGCATCCAAAGTACCGTATTTGAGAAATTTCAGTTTCATCAAAACATTCAAACAATTTTCTGCACTTAACCAGTATATGTACAACTGAGGAAACTTCTTGAAGAGTACATTTCATGAAGTATTTTGAAAACGGTAATACAGTGTTCCGGGAATGGCGTAGCAATAAATTAGAAAAAAGGGAGCAAATGGCATTTATGCATGAGTCACCTTCAATTAAATCTCTTCATTCTTTTGTGTTCTAAGAATCCTTCACTTTGTTTGCCCATTTTCAAAATGTTATAAAACTTAATGAAGGTGACAAAATATCAGCAATCGAAGTAGCAAATGAAGAGAGAGGTTGCAAAAAATTTCCAGCGTTAATTAGACCAGAACATTGAAAACCAGAACCTAATTGGAATGATGTGCAAACATCATTTGATTATATTTCGAAAAAATGTTCAATAGTAATATTAAAATTCTCTCATAGTTATATTTCCGAATATGTTCTTTTTAATGAAGGGTCTTTAATAAAAAAATATATTGATAAGGAAAAGCATAAATCTTGTGCACCTGGAATAATCACAGTAGAAAATAATTGGTTAGAAATCTTTCATCATTTGGAAACAAACTATGTTCGATATAATAATATATTTAAAATTGTGGACTGCGCAATATCATAACCTAGAAAGAACGCTTCGACTGAACACGTTTTCTTTACAGTAAATCATATGTGGACATCAGAAATATCGAATTTGAATTCTATTCTATGTGTGAAATATAATTACAGAAATTCTTGTGAATATTTTAATGATATTGTAAAAAATGACAACAATTTACTGAAAAAAATTCAGTGTAATAAAAAATATATCAAGGTATAAAATATTAATTTTTTTTATATTTTTAAAATGTACTTATGTAAAAAATAAAAGAATATTACGATATAATTTTAATTCTGTATGAAAAATGCATTGATACCCCCTTCTTCAGAGTTGCCCCGCTATGCCCATCAAAAAATCTGGTCACCTTAATTAAAATAATACAAAAAAGTAATTTATTTTTGAGCATAGCAATTAGTGGCGTCCAAATACTTTAGCTAACAAAAAGTAGCAATTACAATTTATAAATGGTATAAAAATGAAACCACAATAATATAGACACGAAATGATTTATAATTCAGAATTGAAAAAATTTGTTTGTGTGTATGTACGTATTAAATAGAACGTCTAGTCATTTCACGTGAGAAATTGTCGTGTGTAACTCTAAAATCAGCGAAACGTGATAAGTTTTACGCCAATTTAGTCGTTCAAATTTTTAATTCATCGACAAGTTATTATATTATTATCAGAGCACAATAGTAGGTGCTGCGTTATAAAACGTGGGATCGTATTTTCTACTCAGCGGGTAATTCTTTCATGCGATAAAGCACTTGCTTTTCCTCTGGTCTCTTTTTATTTATAACATTTATTTGTTTAACTCATCAATTACAAAAACTGCACTTATTTACGATCATTATCCATTACTCAGATTATTCGTTTACTTCGCAATTCTTAATTGTAGTTTGTTATATAAATATTTTATGATGGGCTGGGCTAATTTGAGATAATTAGCAAACTCTGCAGTAGCATTTTACCAGAAATCAATCTTTACAAGTGAGGATATTAATATTCATAACAAAAATCTAGTTGAAGTAATAAACACTACCAAAAATATATGCTCTACCTCTAGTAAAGGAAACAAAATCTTTTATCACTAAACTATTTAAAATCAAACAAGGATAGCAAAATACCGCAGATAATTCTTCCCAGAACTCTTAATAGAACATTCACCTTACATTGCCTTTTATGGGAAAGGAAAAGTAATATACTCATTTAAGTAATTGAAGATAGTGAATGTCTGAAATCTGTCATACCACGACACAAAGCTCTGCGTATAACGGAATGTAGTATTATGAGGTGACATTTAACAATATACCGAAACTAAAGTAAACAACACAACAATACTACAAACTATTCAAATAATATTTTAAACGTTTACGCAGTGAAAAAATTCCGAACGAATCTTCTGCAATAGGAAATTTTAATAAATCTCAATCAGCTTCTGTATATGTAAAAAGCTATCTGTCAGCAATGCTAATCAACATAGTAAAAAAATAAGTTGCAGATTTTGACTATATTTCGAGTGTTATTAAGTTTAACCAAGAATTTTGCAGCTACACAGAAGGAATATATCACATATCACGAAAATATAAATATTCCCATAAGAGGCAGAAAATTTTGCAGCTTTCGATCGATGGCAGAGCGACATATCATGCTGCACAATGAGGGCATTGTAGCCGAGTCTAAACTCGCGAATAAATTTATAAACATGTATGGAATCGGACCAAAATCCAGAGTGGTTGCTTACTGGGCACTTCTTCCAAGGCACTGACCCGTTATAAACTTGAATTCAATTCTATGAATATATGCCAGAAATTGTGTTTACTTGATACGTCACATACTGCCTGGCACTAGATTCGTATCTATGAAAACGCTGTAATCAGTTACATTAATTTGACATGCGGTAAATTTTTTGATTCGCGTAAGTAGCACACGACACACTCAGCTCCAATGGTAGGCGAAGCCATTGCAATACCAGTATCCTTCCCAATCATTGTACACACGGTCGAAAGGTAACATTCCCCGGCAACAAAAATAATTCAAATTTTCAAAAGTAATCTTGTCAGGATGTCCATCTATTTATTTTTCTATCCTTAACTATCTTATATATGTAAATTAATCGACAGAAATACACTTTCTAATATTGAATTCACTCTTCTCATAAAAACATTTTCAATTACGAATTTAGGTTCGTAACACAACATTCAAAAGTTCATGCCTTGCTTTAACTTTCAAAGGCAGGCGAACGTTCTCCAACATAATCCCGTTTCAGACCTCGTTTAAATTTAAATCATTGCACAAGGCTTTCAGAACGCATTTTTTTAACTTCTTTTGTTTTGATATACTAAACACAAGAAACAATTCAACTGGATGCCGTAATTTACGCTCAATGTAATGTAAAAAGAGCTTCAAGCCGAATGACATAATTAGCACAAACTTTGCCAAGAAACATTCGAGATATGAGATGCTTTTGGTAGAGGTTCAAAGCATGTGAATGGAAAAGTTTAATATTGAGAGCAAATAACTATTCATAAAAAAAAATCTTGACATGCAAAATCATTTAAATTTATGAAACCCTACGAAGAACTACTTATAAAAGCACAAAGGGGCCTCCAAATTTTTGTAAAATTTTTATGACATATCAGCAATATCAAAACCAATATCAAACAAAAAATTCTCATATATATATAAAACGCGAACGAACGAAAGAAATGTTTTAAGTCATTGCATCTGTTGGGGGAGAATTATTAATTTATGTAATTTTGAATATAACAATACGTTTTGTTATTGTCAATTTCCAACTCAACTTTAATCAAGTCATATAGATTTGTTAATATTCGATTGAATAGTTTTCAATATTAAACTTCAAACCGTTACTATCAGCGATATTATTGCTAAAAGTAGTTAAATGTTATAAAATGGAATAAATTCATCAGAACGTCAGATAGACACTCGTTTTCTGACCACCACTACACTTCTTTTTGTATTACGTGAGCAGCAAACACGCACATCAATTCTTTGTTTAATAAGAAGACCAAGTACCAACTATCTACTACGTACCGAGATGCGGTTTATATCTTAACCACAGCATGCAGCAAAGATACTGCCGCGTCATGCCCAAGGGACAGGCACAGAGCACATCAAAATGCCTTCCTGGTGAAATAATGAGCTCATTGTAGCGAGAAGTTCCTCCAGGAGGTAATTCAATGGATAGAAGGAAATGGGAGAATGGCAGGCATACAAGAATTACTTTTCGAAATTTGAAAAACTTGTCGGGCAGACTAAGAGAACTTCGTGGCAGAAATATATTAGCAAACTGAACAAGTCTCCGTAGGCCAGTAGGCTAAATAACAACAAGATGACATCTCCTGGACAAAGTCATCCTTAGAGACCCTTGGCTCACTTCCCAGGCGTTGACTGCGACTCGTCCAATCGTCCAATCGACATCGTCGAGTCATTCGTAACTATAAAGAAAGCTTTAAATAGTCTAGTAGTTACAAGTCACCTGGTCCGGATAACATTACACCAGTTGAGCTGTAAGACAATGCAGGTACTCTGCTTCAGTGGCTCGAAGCCATTTATTATTCATGAATGCGAACAGGACACGTATCAGCAGAATGAACAAGGAGTAGGGTCTTGTTCCGGAGCGCATGCAAAAACAAACGACTACAGACCAATTAGTCTTACTTCGTTTCTTATCAACAACTTTGAGCGCATCCTCGACGAGATAGACAGAGGATCGATTGTCTCATTTGGTCTGGTTTCAACCATAGGCATGTTAAGTGTTTGCAAAAGGCAAATTGACTAAAGATGTCCTTCACTCAATTGTCTACACTATCGAAGAATCCATGGATACCAATGAATACACCCTGGTAGCTTTCCGGGACTTAGAGGGAGCTTTCAATAACGTAGCACAACCGGCCATATTCATGGAGCTTGACATGCTGGGTGTCAATTCAACAGCATGTTAAGTGAACAACACGTGTTTTAATTGAAATACAAAAGAGTATACTGGAGTTTATTTTTAAAATTCATGTTATATGAAGAAAGCGGGGAAATTACCTACTGATAGGTGCAAATATGGGTGAAAATAATTAATAAGTCTTAGAATTATTTAACTTTAAATACAAATGTTATAATAATGTACAACAATTTCTTTTACATGCACTTAAAGTTTAGTTGTTTTTGACAACCTTGTGCAAGGTGGATAGCAAGAGCATTCGTATATCAGTGGAAACCATCGTCATGTAGGTAAAGGTTCGGTTTCTGGAGCCGGAGATCGATGTAATTGGTTTCATTTATCGCTTTTTGGGTATGTTTTTATTTTTAGCAAAGAAAATAATAGTACATACAAACAACTGCAATAACCGAGTATTGTGACTAAGTGACTACCGATATGAGCAACAAGAACCCATTTTCACAGGAGAGGTCCATTATTCGCTAACCTCCATCAGCCAAGAACAACTCGCAATTTCAGAGAAGTTCTGCTTCATTAAAGTCACCTCCGCAAATGGAAATAGAAGCGCATGGAATGCGATAGCTCAACAAGCGACTATGGGCCCTACGGTTGGCCTGGGTTTTTACGAAGAAAGCATCAAAAAAAGAAACTCGGCTGCCGGAGTTACAGAAACGTAAAAAATTTTTTTTGAATGCGAAACGGACGATGGCACCAAAACTTAATCAATTACAGGAGTCCTACCCCAAAGGTTGGTACT
>JXPQ01002711.1:52204-65762 GCA_001014675.1 Ephydra gracilis
TCACCTCGCCATTCACCTCGCATTGAGCTTCGTCAATTTTATGCACAGGTGTCCCGGTACTGGGTGCCACAGAGCTGAGCGCCTGCGTTGATCCACTCCAAACGCTGCCGTTGCGCTCAGGGATATTGACGTTAACAAATACTGAAAATGCGTTAGGATTATTGCTTTGTGGCTGTTGGAAGTTGGAATGACCCGGTGGGCTATGCTCGCCGACTATGCTCGTAGTTTCGCTTGGAGCCTGTGGGTGCAATATCCGTGAACTAAAGCTTAAAGAGGAGTGTATTGCACTGGTGCTATTATTATTATTTTTATGTCGCGGTTTGATACCGGGTGATTTCAACGTTAGGTTCGCCCATTTACGCGGCTATACAAATATTTGTGTTTAAACATAATAAGAAATTAATAGGTTAGAATACTTACAAATTTTGGAGGCTGTTTGCAACCACGCGGTTCAATACGTAGACTCTCGTGGTATAAATGATTTGATATGTCAGTATCAGACATACCTTTAAAGGGGTCCAGGTTTTCCAGAAAATTCTATGACATTAATACAAATTAATCAAAAATAATTAATTTCTTACGATCATTGAAATGAGGTACATACCCTAATTTTTGTATCCACTAATAAACAATAGGGTTGATTTTGATATTGTTGTATTTCGCCAATTATCTCTGAAACTTTTCGGCGTTTTGAGAAATTAATGAGTTCTGTGTTAGGCAAAAAGTCCGGGTTTCCTTCCTCCAAATGCAAAATATTTGTTAGATATCGTCCAAAGAATGGCACGCAAGGCGGATTAATCGATCGCAAGCGCTTTTGATATTTCTTAAGCTGACCGTCATTAAGCTCGCGACACTCATCGAGAAATTTCTCATACCGTGGCGGTAAATCTTTGAATGTCAATTTCAGGCGATAAACAGATGCGCTGCCCATTGCGGCGCTAATAGAAAGAATGCCATTGAAATTATTAAGTTCCAACATCACCATCATTACTTCGATGGCGCGTGTCACCATCGCCACGCGTTCATCGTAGTTTTCTGCCTCAATTATAGACTTTTCAATCCAACGCGTCACATTGGTAGTATGCTTCATTATTTTGAGCAAATTTGGGCTTTTCACTTCTTTGTCTTTTTTTGTCCAAGGTGAACCTACTAGTTCTGAGGGTTTAACATTTTTATACATTTCGAATTCAAGTAGCGTGAGTTGTCGCGCTAGCTCGAGAGGATGTAATGTTAATAAATTCATCTCAGACTCGGGAACATTTAAATGATGCTCAATCGGCGGTGGACAATGTCCATAAGCAAATGTAATTTGTTTATGACTGGTTTCTTGTTCATTCTGAAAATACAATGTTTATGGTGATCTAGAAGAACTTTGTGAAGATTTAACAATTATTTTTACCTTGCGCTGAACAATTTTCAAAACAGAGTCCACCCACTTTCGCATTGATTTGCCATTGATGTTTTCTAGGAAATGCAAGAGTTTTTCCAGCAAACTTGGATCTTTTTCGAAATCGTAAAAGTGATGGTCGACCCAATGCCGAAGAACATTTAAAACGCGAAACTGAACTGGCTGCACATATTCTTTGCGATACCGCTTCCAGTCTTCGCGCTGTGAATTCTTGTGCATTTTGTCTGTATCACAATTTAGGGCAGCTGAATCCTTGTCATTACTGTGATGATTATCTTGATAGACTAAACTCGGATCCGGTATGTCGAAACGTTCAATTAAGAGTTGCAACAAGTTTTGCGGTGAACAGAAATAGCGATATGTAGTCAAGAAAGTTCGTACAAACATGGGATCTGCGTACAAATGATAGGTTAGACGTTCAATTAATTTACATAATGTGGCGCCCTTAATTAATGGCACTCCAGCGCTCTCTCGCTCTTCGAGCACAATATTGTCGGAGCTGTCGGGTATAGCAAATTTATATATATCAGGACTTGGCATGCGCAATGGATGCTTTTTTTCAATGTCCAGCAATATACTATCTAATATACGATCAAGCATAGATTTCGTATTAACCATAATGAGATCTGCCATCCAATCGTTTTTATGTTGTGGAGTCTTCGCAGTGAGTATAACAGGTGGCTGTACGCGTGGTGCTATTTCAAAAGAATTTTTCAACTCTTCGGTATCCACGCGATCATTAATTTCAACACGACGCATGAAGAATTTTTCTTTGAGTCGATAATCATACGTGGGAGCTCCAGCACTCGGTGCTTGTCGCTTAGTATTTGGTTTGCATAGAACCATTAAGCCATCAAATAAATAAACTTTGCGTTCGGCGATACGTTTTCCTGAGCCTAATTTTCCCAGCGAATCCTCTGAAAATGAAAATTGAATAAATATTCACTACAAAACTAAATTTACACTACCTCTTATAAATTCATTACAATTCTGACCCACATCTTTGTCCCAATGTTCGACAGTATTTTGCAGTTCTCTTGTGCGCTCGATTGCCAGCTGACGACGCGCGCGACTACTCATTGGGACACACGATTCGCTAAAACTGTAATTTATAAATAATAAAATTTTTATATGAATATCTCCATGCAACCTACTTCGGCAATATCGCCATGATGTTTTCGAGATCGCAACGCAGCGGTCGAAGTAAACCCTGTACTTGTTCAAAACTCTCAATGTCATCTTGAGATGGACTCAGTTCCATTAAAAGTTTTATATATTCGAAATAAACGAATGCATGCCAAATGGGTACAAGTAATAGCTTTGGTAAAAAGTATTTTACAGCATCACGAAATCCGTGTCCTGCTGACATCAAGGATATGGCCTGATCAATGTAGAATTTAAAACTTTATTTCCAAATATTTATAATTTTATTTGATCTCACCTCTGGTTTAGCCAATAATCTATTTAAAGCTTCCCTTGATTCTTGCGAAGTCACCTCATGGGCATACTTTGTATAGACATCAAATTCCTCAGCTTCTGCCAGTTCTTCGAAACAGCTCCCCACACAGGGCGCACTCTGCTCTTGAGACATTTCAATCACATCTTCCAATGAACCCAATAGTGTCACTGTTACTTCATAGATATCCAATATATTGGAAAATATTGGATCCAATTCTTTCGGGTCATGTATAATTTTCATCAGTTCTTCCCGAAAAACGCGTATGATCATATGCAAGTCACGTTGATATTGTTTCTCGTCATGTATCAGATCTTTTACGACCTCTTCGTACGTTCGGCTCGTGCGCTGAGTAGGCAAAGTAGGCAATGGGCTTGGCAGAACATTTGACTTGATATCGCATTGGTAAAACATATCCATGAGTACCTGTCATACACAAACCAAATAGACTATGTTTAAAATCTTTGCTTCTACTCAAATATAAGCAATTCTTACTTTGTCAGCACACATTGCGACCTCTATGTCCTCTTTTGTAATTTCGCAATGTTTAATTTTACGTACATAGTTTGCCGCTAGTTTCAGTATATCTGCCGAGATATACTCCAAAACAGCAACAAGAAATAAAGAAACCGAGCTGTCTATTTTGTACTGTAGTACGTCCTGTAAAAATATTATTGATTACTATTTTTATAATCTCGAGGCAAATGTTTATATTTACTTTTTGCAAGAGAGAATGAACGCGATCTGTTGGAAGAACACTTTTACGTTTTTTTGAATTAATCGTTTCTTTGGCTTCACTTAGTGCCCAACAGTCAATTGGCGATGGGAAACTTTTGCGCACTTTATCCTCAATATCTTGAACTGAATGTGGATAAGGTTTCGCGCAAAGCAAAGCTAATATGCGCAAGCATAATGTTTCGACATATAGCAAAGCGTCTTCCTTAGCTGTCAGTCCACGATGCACTTGTTCCAATACCTGATGGAATAAAGTATTTTGAAAGACTATGCAATTGAATTCAATATTATTTGATTTACCTTCTTGAGTAGTGGTATAAATAGTCCTCGCCAACGTGCTGCATTTTCACTTTTATTGAAATCATATCCGTCTATGTCGCCAATTACAGCATGCTGTGTAGAAAACATTGCTTCAGCAAAAGCCTTTGATGGCTGTCGCTGCACTTAGCTGTGCTGCGGCGATATCTTTGTGTTTCTTCGCAAAGCAAACAAAAACAAAAGTTTCAGTGAAATAAATATTGTATTTCTTGCTCTCAAATGATCCCATAAATTTCCCGTGCATCTAACATTATTGCTGCTCGTCCATATACGTATAATATTTCACTATTGGTATTTTTATCTAATATTTATGCTGGGAAGCTTTAGAATTGGAATCCTTCACAGAATATCCAAATTTTGAAATGTTAGTGATTTTTGTTATTAGTGCCGTTCGAGCCTTTAATTAAGTATACAGAATTATTTATTTTCTTTTTTTTACTATTCATTCGGAGAGGTGCAGCATTTTTATATTTTTTGTTCTGCCATTATATATAAAATTCTACTCTTCAAAGCATTAACTTCAATGCATTAGTTGCTGAAATATACATTTATTTTCAGTATAATAACATTTTATTTTAAAGTTAAGCAAAGTTAGATTTTAATTTCTGTGAATGTGAAAAATACAAGTTGAAAAAAATTAACAAATACTGAAAAATCGATTTACTATCGTTGCCGTTGTGATAGCAAATTAATAACGGCGTTGAGATAATGCGGCTCCGGCTTTGTATGTTGTTACAGGTTCGAAGTATTGGTTTGTCAGCGCTGCTAAAAAATTTATTCCTTAACGTCTGCTAGAGAATACACTGATAAAATTTGACAATTTAAATAACGAACAATTTGGGGTTTTCTATAGTTACTCTTGCAATGCCTTGTATGTATGTATGAATGTAAGCGGACAGCTTTTCAATTTTTATAAAAAATTCTTTACGTTATTGTATAAATAAAATACGAACCAAATTTAGCCCGTAAAGTGAATGCTGGAATGTGTCCAAGCAAAATAATGAACGTTTTCCACATGGGTACTGATTGCACATTCAATTTATGTTCTAACAATGTAAATTTAATGTATACCATTTGAACGGTTTTGATTGATTATTGTTAATTATGAATTCATAATTTTTTTGTTCAAATAGCAAAATAATAAACGAATTTATGTTCTAAAAATGTAGTAGTTTTACTCAAAATGTAAATTTATACTATTTAATCTATACCATTCGAACTTTTTTGTTCGACTCTTGGTAATTAAGAATTCATAATTTTTTTCCAGATATTCACGTTTGAATAATCAATTTATTTAATGGTCCAGATTTAATTGTATTAATTCCATATTGTGTTGTTACTTTCAAAGACACTCTCCAACAAACAAAGCACAATTTGTTTTTCTTTCCTTGGCAGAAAAAGCAGAAAAAGTCAGAACACATCAATGGGTTTCCAGAGTCTTAGTGGTGGTTCCTGCTCAAACCGTAACACAAAATTAGAAAGTGAAAAACAGTTTATCTTAGACTGTGCCAATAGGAATTAGTTTCATAACTTTTATTTAAATTCCACCTTTTTTTATGAAAAATTAGCGTATAAATAAAATTGCTTGAAAAAACATACTATGCATTAATGGCACAGATGATCAATACAACATTGGTACCTTCGCACAGCGAATGTTTCCGTTATGTTTTATTGGTTTTTTTATTTTAGTTTCAAACATTGGCGGCGATTTAAAATCAAATTTTTGAAGCATATGAACGTGCTTTGCCCTAATGTCTAATTTTTCGCATATTCGTTCTGATTCTTAAAAATATGCCATATAACACACTTGCATGCCAATTTCGGATATTGTTAAAATTTCGTTGCTAAGTCGAAAAACTTGAAGTTTGAAAAATTTAATAATGTTCTTAATTAGGCATTTTTTAATTATAATTTTAACAATATTAAAACACTCTTAAGAAAATATCAACCTTTTTCTTTAATAAAATGAAAATAAATTTAAGTGTGCTGCCAATATGATGCATTATACTTACTAAGTTTTGCCACGAATGTCCAGAAGAACGATGACTTCTTTCTAGTCCATTGAAAACTATAATGATCGAACTGTTGGAAAATTAAGTAATATTATATAACAAATGATTCTTTTATGCTTTGGTTTATCTAAGTTATTATTTGTTTGGTTGCATTACGCTCTTTTACATAAAAAATTATTATTTTATTATTAAAGTACTTGTGCATTTAGAAAAAATGAAAAAAAAAAAAAATCTAAAATGTGTGAAAGCTGCACAAGTTTCATGAAAATGTTAATCTCCAAAATTGGTATATAGTTTGTAATATAACGTTATAGCCACAATCATATGAATGAAATTCAAAGCAAGAATTATTTTTGGGATTAGATTTCAATGGGGATCACGCAAAAAAACGTTGATTGCCAGTTGAGGTTTTTGAATCATTAAAGAAAAAGTTTTCGCCACTATTAAAAAAATTAATCTTGGCTTGGATGCAGTGTTCAATATAGACGAACCCGGACTATATTGGTTTCCAAGCAGCATTTAAAATTTCTTGTTTATTTGAAATTTTCACAAACTCTAACTGAGCAATCTATCTTAGTTTAGAATAACGCACCTTCCACAAGTTTCTCCGTTGATCCCATCTATGAAACATAACGTTTTTCGACTGAAACAGGGTAATTAACAAAGTAGTTAACTCAGCAATTACATCCGAAACGAATTGTAGGAACGTCTTTTTGGAGCAGTTGCTGTTATTGTATTTTCTTGTTATATTCTAGTATTAGGTCAGTTTGAAATAAAGATGATTTTCTTTCGTTATTTCTCCAAAGACTAGAGCGGTTGACCATAGTTGTGGCGATATCTCACATCTTCCACAATCAAACTTAAGTATGTAAGGTTAGTGCTCTTAAGATAGAATTTTTATAATAAAATTCAATTTGTCGTAAAACGGATTGCATATTTTTTTCTTTTTTTTACTACATATACATTATTTATATCAAAAATAATTATATAATGTACGACAAATTTAGTTAGCGCATTGCCCTCAATCAATTATAAGACGCTACTAACACACGTATGAAAAAAATAATTTTTTAAATGCGTATTAATTTGTGTACATTAGTTTTTGCCTGAATTATGCGTCAAATAAATTTATTTCAAATAATTTGTAGTTTTTGTTTGTATTACGATAGTTTTAACACTTTCGCCCAATTCCCGTCGATAACTTCTTACTTAAAGTCTACAAAAATGTAGACGAAAATATAATTTTATTTAAAATTTATTCGATGCATTTTTAATTTTCCTCAATAATTAGTAATATTATAGTTCTTTTATAAGTTAATCATTATATTAACTTTTACATAGGAAATAAGCATTTGTACAAGCGCTACGTTGATAGTTCAGCGTACCCGATCTTTCCGCCTTCGCCCATGTTAGGCGTGCAAAATACGTGAGATGTGTTCTGACAGTCGATCTAAAGCCATCGTTTTTTTTCGAATAGAATTCAAGCGAATTCAATAATTATGAGAAAAGTCATCCGCCAATATATTATAATAGGTGCAATACTGCTTGTTCGCTTCTGGCTTGGCACTTCTGTTGCCAATCGACAACTAGGCAATAGAATTAAACGTGAAATTACGCTGTAATAAACACATTTGTTAGTTTATAGACATGCAATTGATTTGCATTCAATAATGCTTCTTTTAAATCCAGTCATTTTAAATAAAGTTTCACCTCGACTATGAAATGATTTTATTTGATTTAATACTTCTGCTAGTGTTTAGAATTAAATGGGAATATCGATCTTCATCTATATTTTTTGCAGAGATTCTATTACATCAATACTTCTATTTTTTTTTCTTTCTGATTTTGGTGATGGGAATTGCCGTCCGACCAGGTCTGGAGAAATATAAATACTCTCTTGAGTTATGGCGATACTCAAAATGTTGACCTGGTTTAGATATGAAAATATGTATCTTGTTAAACTTCTAAATATTAAATCAGTTGTAATTTACCGTTGTGTTTATATATCCTTTAATTTATAATAATACCAATCAGTAATAGACTCATGGTTTCATGGGTTTGTGTGAATTATCTTATGCATATAAGTAATGATTTCCAATTATACCTTTCTTCATAGAATACAATTAAATAAATGCTTTTGAGCGTTCGTCTGCGTGTGACGCCGGTTATGCCGGTGACTTGTTATGAATGAAATTTGGTTTGACAGGTGAACCAATTTATTAAAAAACAAGGTTAAGTACGTGATTAGGCAAAAAAAACATCTTGCGATTGAAGCATCTGGAAGTGATCAAATTCGATATTGGCACCCTTAAGGTATGAAAGTTCTAAATGTTTCACGCATGTAATCAATTTAATTGCGGGTATGTTGACTGGAAAACTGTCATGTTTTTGTGTGTATGTCGTGATAATGGAATCTGGTACTACTAACGGGCAAATTTTGCGTTAAGAGATATCAGTCTAAAGCGATGGCGGCTTGTCTTGTCGTGCAGACTAAACTTACCGAACTTAGGCCCAAAGGTGACTTCCCTGGTCATGGTATTTTCCATAAAGAGTCCCAAGGCTATTATAGAAGGTGTATTTGGTACCTCCGCCTTTACTGTCTGCCGAGGAATGGGCATAATTCAATATACTATTGAGAAACTTTTCACTGATGTGAAAAATATCAAGCCTTTCAACAACGTCAGTGAATCTCAGTTTGAGTCTCTTACCTTCTACGTAACCGCATCCAAATGCGTGAACATGTCAGAAGAGTTTAGTTTAAAACAGTTCTGATTCGGTTATTACATGTTATGGATTGCAGTCGCATCAGCCTTATAGTGTCTCAGAAAATGTTCCATCTGAGTATCAGCACTTCTTCTGTAGAGAGACCTCACCGTCCAATTGCATACTCTCAAAGTCAACTCCCAAGACTATACACAACTTCAAAACATGAGAATTTTTATTTTATTTCGAAAAAAATGGCATTATTTGAGAATTTGAGACACTTTAGTATTGAATTTATTGCTAAAATTATTTTTAATATAATTGTGTTCTTTAAATTGCATAATTTTCTATCCATTGTGCTTTATTACATAAAGTTGTTTACGTTTAAATTGTTGCTTTTTCCAATATTATATTAGTAAATCCGTTTATAGTTTTTATTGTTACATATTATGATGAAGTTATTTAAATTAATGAGTTTTGTAAACAATTTTGGCGTTGAAAGTTTAATTTGACCATGTATGTATTAATTATAAAAAATTGTATAAAAAATCGAAAAATAAATTCAAACAAATACCTAATAAATCATTTGTGATATTGTAAAAGATTTGAGTTTTAAAGGTTTACAGATTTAATTATGAAAGTAGAACAATATTATTTTGCCTTAAACTTTTTTTAAAGGTACATAAATGCGATAGGCTATAGTAAATTTTTAAATATACCAGATATTTATAATTTTTTTTTTGTGTTTCTTCAAAACAGTCCATAATTTTTAAATATCTATTAAGAACTAAACTTAAATAAAACGAGGATACACCGTTTTGTATTATAATTTCTTTTGAACTTCATATGAATTCATCGAAGGTATTTCCAGTGCTCTACATTTTTTAAACATTTTTTTCAGATAAAAGGGCAAAATACATTAAGTAAGTATAGTCACGCTTTGGTATTTCTTCCTTTTAACATTAGATAACTTATTGAAATTAGTTAAATACTATTAATTTGATCATTTTATTCAATTATTCCACTAAATTTGATTTAACTTTAATTATCTGGATTCTGGCAAACGAGTTGATTCATTCATATATTGTTTGCTTTATATATGCATTAAATTTAATCACTCCTCTGTTGTATTCAATTTAACTTGAAGACTTTGTTATGGTTATCATGATTGCCATATACAGAGCATTCTTCATCAATCGGTGAGTCTACGTAATTTTTTAATCCCAATATTAATAGTTCAGTACGATTCTTAAGGCCAATTATCAGAAATGCCCCACTTGGCAATAATTCGCATGTGGTTATTTCACCATTTGGTTTAAAGGTTGCCAATGCTTTGCCTAAAAATAAAATAAAAAATATAAATCACATTTATAAAAATTTGTTAAGGTCGCTTCGCACTAATCTTTTTCAAAACAAGTTTAAGTAATTTTACCATATAACATGCAAGTACAAATGTCGGTGTAAGCTAACAACACTAGAAACATTCCACTGCAATGGACTAGAAGAATCACAGAAGGTATAAAGAAGAATAATGATTCTTTAATAGCACAGCATAACACATCCATTGCAACGACTGTGCTGTACTTAATGTCTCTCTAATTTCTCTAAAGTCAGGCAAATTTTTACTATTCGTAATAATGATCATAACTTGGCATAATGCCTGTCTTTGACCATAAAATTTTAATAGAATTACCTCTGATTGATATCTCAATACGTATGGCAATTACTTATTTCACGTTAATTATGTAATTTTGTAACCTTAAATGAAAATTGGTTGCTAATTTAGCACAAGTCTTTTTCGAACATATAGATATACTAGAGGGGTTTCTGATTTCCGTACACTCGTGCGCATAAGACACGCACAATGAAATTTTATTCAGTTAAATTTTTAATTAGGGTTAATTGGCTTAATGTGGAATCGATCAGAACCGGGTATTCTATATTTTGTTTCACAGGGTCGACGTATTTTTTTTAGTTGTTGATCACAGACAGGGCTGGGCTTTTATACATTTTGCTGGGTGCCCGGCGATTCGAACTAGATGAAAAGTGTGACTTAAATCAATATATAATTGATAATTAATTGGATATAAATAAATCGGATATAATAAATCGAATAGTGTACGATATAAGATGTTACATAAACGTGTTTGTCTATAAAATATCTTTTTTGTATTTTTCTTTTTTGTGTATTGAACTTGCATTGTCTACGTACCTTTTCAAGCATTTAGCTCTATCAGATAAAAATTTATACAACACTAACCTGTATTTAACTCCCACATACGTATAGCATTATCACGACCCTCCTTGTCGCGCGACATTAGTACTTTACCCATTGGATCTAATTTTAAAAATGTAACGGGCGCATTGTGACCAATCAAAGTTGAACGACAATTTCCAGTTACCAAGTCCCATATTAGAATTTTTGCATCCTCTAGCCCAGCAATTACACAGGCATTTACTTGCGATATAGCTAAGGACACAGTGTTAAAGGTCGGTTTCCATTTTTTGAACAATGTTCCGCTTTGCAAATCATAAACAACAATAAAATTTGGTGTTGGTTCATTAAGCTCTTTGGCAACAACGCAAACGTAAGAGCCTTCATGTGTGATTGCTGATAGAGAAGTAATAAAATCGTGATGCGGTATACGTAAGTCATACAGTAATTTACGCTGGGACAAATGCCAAACCAGCAGTGGAAATGGTTTTTGCGTTTCGTCGCCGCAAACGAGAATGCTGTAAAGAATGTATGTTATGAATGTTTGTATATTGAAACTGAATTCAATAAATTTTTCATACCGGCCATCTCCTGAAACGAGCAGTGAATTAAGAAATCGATCTTCCCCGGCTTTAAATGTGGTAACGCAGTCCCCAGACTCCAAATTCATCAGATTCACGTACATTCGATTACGTGATAAGCAGACTAGGTGATTTTGGTCGTGTAGACCAAAATATGGCATTTTCTGGTTCATAACGCCTTTAAGTGTAACCTGAAATAGTTTTAATAAAAGTCAGAATCTTTTTAACTGCGCATTGGGTGTCACTGAACTGACCTTATATCTGCCTTCATCCAAATTAATAACTTTTATTTCACGCCGACACAGCACTGCCGCATCGTAGTTGCCCACCGGACACATAGCTGTTGGTTGTGACACGCCCTGTAACTCACGTATACGACAGCATTTCCGTACATCCCACACACAAATCTCTTCACGTTCTGTACTAATCGAGGCAATGTACGAGCCTTTAACGGGCAAATTCACGAGCACATCGTAACTGCCATTATGCTCGTCTACCACCACATTCATCTCTTCAGGCAATGTCTGATTGACAATATCCAAAAATGGCACGCTCAATTCATTTGTAAACTCGTACCATGAAATAATCTTTTCATCCTGTTTTATAGACGGATCAGCTGAAATACGCTGTTTGATGTAGTATTTCATTAACGTATAGAACTGAGTTCCATCATAGTTAAGCTCATGCATATAATGGACGAGAAAATCTTTTAGGAAACTCATGTGTATATAAGGCTGGGCTTCACAATTGGCAAGCCTTTCGGATGCCAAAATATCGGCCAGAAAGTGTGCTGGTCCGTTTGCAAATACTTTGTCTGCCATCCATTGCATGTCAGTAAAATAAAAGCAGTTGAAGAGTATATCAATTCTTTGCGGAGTAGGATTATCTTCGACCACGGCACAAAAATGATGATAAGGCAGTTTCAAGAATTTCTGATAATTGTAGCTATCGTTATCATACAAAAAGTTCAATTAAATATGTAATTTTGAATATAGCACGTGATACTTACGTTCGAGCTACGCTCTGTGAACAGTTAAATTCACTATCCTGTTGATCAAAGTAATCTCTGATGGATTTATGTACCAACCATTTCTTATTTGCATATTTCTTTATGATAGCGTTACGCAAGCTATTGTCAGCAATGCGAACATTCTTTAAACATACTAAGAGGGGTCCCATAAGCCAACAAAATTTGGACCATATTCTATAAGCGACCTGCGCCTCTAATTGTGTGTGATTCTGAAAAACACCTAAGCAGTCACTCTCTCGAATGCCCCAGCATGAGAGTGCAACAATTAAAAGCATTATTTCAGCATGATCAGATGAGAACTTTGACTCCAGCACTTGTAGCATTTTAAACTGCAATTCACCAATATGAGCAATGGGCACGTTTACATGACCAAGCCAAGCCAACCACCAAAGAGATTTCGCGTGGAATGGTGTTTTTCCATGCAACATCTTCCACTCGTCCGGCAATTTCAAAGCTCCATTTGCTGCATAGAAATCTCCACCGCCACTGCTGAGTATATCATACCACTGCCGCTCTGTAAATTGCTTCATCCGAATGAAAGATCTATTAGGGATACCTAGATCAGCTAGTTCACTAAGTAATTGGTGCTCTGGGCTATCCAACTCAATTCCTTCATTTACGGTCAAGATTATTTTACAATTGCTGGGCAGTGGAACTGGAAGCCAGCTTAGGGTATGATCATACTTGATCAGCTCGTCCACAGAGTCAATGATTATTAAAAAGAACTTCTTACTTGTTTCAATGATGTGCTGTATCAGTTGCGCATACGCTTCGATAGTCTGTATGCAAAATAGAAGTGGATTAGTAAATATTGAATACTTCGTCTGGTGTTACTACTTACGTGTTGGGTTTTCTTATGTTGTTCGTATTCCAACACCGACATTTGTGTCGCAATTGAGCCTAAAATTGAAGTCAGATCTGAAGAACGTGCTGTAAGATTTGCATACCTACAGAGTATAGTGTAAACCAAATAAGAACATTGAATTCTCTTTAGTTATATCAAGGACATACCGTAAAATTAAATTTGTCTCTGGTTTCCACCGGTGTACACTTTCCATGATTTTCGACACCAGCACACTTTTGCCGCAACCATTGATGCC
>JXPQ01002711.1:66756-78454 GCA_001014675.1 Ephydra gracilis
GGGCGAACTTCCAGCAATTTTGTAAAGTCTTTTTTATATGTATTATCTACTTCATGCACGTCTGAGATAATGAAATCAAAACCTTTGCTTTGGCAACGGCTTTTGAAGTGCTTGTATAGACTGTAAATCACACGTTTGTGCTTCCGATATTCAACACTATTGTCGGCCAAAATGTACATAACAATCTTTTTGTCGCGCTCTATTTGACGTCCAGGNTCCAGGGGGCGGCTTACCCTGTAAAATTGTAATGCAAGTCTGTGCTAACTTCGCGTTGGCAGACTCCACTTGCGCCGCTGCAGCTGTAACGGAATCTACATAATATAGGAGTTCAGCCTTTAATGTACTAATAATAAATTGAAAGCATACCGTGCGCGGTCGACTGGCTGGCCTTATCAGCTGTTTGTACGGCTGGTTTGCTGGTTTCTGCTGGAGTCGCATCGGTGTTAGTGACTGGGATATCAGGTACTGGCTCTGGATCAGCAAGTGGTGCCAATTTTACAGAATTCTCTCCTTTTTCCTCTAATTGGTTATCATTTTTATTGTTGGCCTCTTGGTACGATGGTGTGCTGATGTTAAAAGTGATCGAAACAAATGGGTAATAATGTATATTAAAAAAATGTTTTAGAACTTACTCGTCGGATTTCTCTGATATGCTGTCTTTTTTCTTTTTAAGGCCAGAGCTGCATACATTGCCCATGTTGAAGTTCAGTGCAACACCTTACTGTGGTTAAAGGAAAAACTCCCGTATCCGACTAAAATAGAAAGTAAATACCTTGATAAATTATTTTTTATTTCATAAATGTGATTAATGGCACCATTACTTTCCGTTTAATTATTATTTCGTCTGTCAGGTCACTCTGGTCTACTTTACGCTTTTGAAACATGAGTGGGTTATGAGCTATGCGTCTACACCCATAAGAATGACAAATATTTTACTACTAATTTCAGAATTATGCATAGTTATGACCCGTATTAAACTAAGACTTTAATAAAGTTGCAGTCGTATTCAAACACAATACGTGATACATTCGCTCAAAAAAGTATTGCAAATTATTCAATAATATTCATTCATATGCCACCCATACCCTTCATGATTTCATTGCCTTCAAGATGGGTGCCTTTCGAAATAATCCAAATATCGCGATGGATAATATTTTTCTCAAAACATTTTTTTAATCCTTTTTCTGGAATATGTACCACTACTCGCCTCGAAATCTCAATCACACCTGCTATAGACTTAAAATGAGAGCAATGAATTAGTAACTTGAATTTTAGAAAAATTCGAAATTTTTCCCGTGTTGTGAAATTTTCAGAAATAGTTCCGTGCTTATTTCTCTTCAAATGAAATAACTTATTGGATTTCAGAAAATAATTCCCTTACTTCAGGTATGTTTACTTCAGTTAAACACGTTAATGTTTTACTAGAGCGGGACAAAACTTCCCCCACAATATTGACCACTCTTAAATGTGCAATACCACACAAAGGCACATCTGCTTGTAAACTATTCACTACTGGTCACCCGTAATATCTGTTCCTTATTCCACATGCAATTAAAAAATTGAAAACTATTTGTTGGATACATCTATTCAATATAAGAATACCATGGCACATTTCAAATGAATTGAAAAAAGAATTTTCTCAAAATCAACGTCATGACAGAAGAAGTAGAAAGCATGTTTGCAAAGCCCTTTATTGGAAATTTTTAAGTAATTAATTCTTGGAGCTTATTTTGATTTTTGGTATTTAAAAGCATAAGCTCCTGTAATTTTTCTGACATAATGTATTTTAAACACTTCAGAGGTGATTATTAACAATAGATAAAAAATATATTCAGTTCATCATCGGAATCAATAGATGCATTTTTAGGGTGAACTATTGTACAAAAGTGTGCAATAGTAGAAAAAAAATTTTATTATTGAAAATTTTTCGCACTATGTTACATTTTGCTGTTACGATTTATTTTGAATTCATGTCTTCTAACTTACACTTATGCACTATTTAGCACTAGCATTCTATATTATGATAAAGTAACATTAAATAGATTAATTTATGAATTAATCTCGAAACAAAGAAGATTATTTTGTGATAGTTGACCGTTAAGAATCAGTAATAAATGAAAATCTTAATAATGTGAAATATTTAACGTTATCGAATTAACTCTTCTATTCCAGTTATCAATGTTGTCTTCGCATACATTACATTTCAGTATTTAAATTTTTCGTCGGTAGATAAGCGCTATGCACAAGTTGCAGTATTTTGTGTAATGAAATATGTGAATTATTCGTTCGTGTTTAGACTACAATTTGTCAATGGCGGGATTTCACGGCACTAAACTATTCTTTGTCCACTCAACGAATACAACGAATACGTCATATGTTGCAGAGAAAAGTGTGACATGACGTATGCGTGACATTTTGTTAATTGTAGTATTTCAACATATAATGTGTTATGATGGAATTTCATTACAACTCATCAACTAATTTAAAGAAAAGCTTCCACAGCAATCCACTTGCACTAATAGCAAATCACTAATTGAATTCGTATCAATGATTTAATATTTTGAAGTTTTTGCCTGTTTATTAAATAAAAAAAGTAAATAAATTAAATAAAACAATATTATGCAATTAAGTTCATGCTGCTGCAAGTGTGTGCGGCTATGCGTTACACTTATTGCCATTTGTAATTAACACTTGTTGTTGTTGATGTTCAACACTCAACTGGTTAAGCTAATTTAATTTCATATTTTTTTCCATGTATCGTCGTATTCATTAATGTTTTATAATAAATGGTTATGAATTGAAAATATGCACATTTATATAGATATATTTATATATAAGCACTTTGCGTGACGGCAAAGGCATTTAAAAATTTTACTACAATTAAATTACAATAATGCTAGCATCTGTTCGTTAGACGTGTGTGTATGTATGTGTATGCAAATTAAACATCTACCCATTAATAACTGAATTCTGAATGCATTTTTGCTTGGTTGTTCCCATTGCAAATTCACTCGGTTTGTAATTTATTTATTCAAAAGCACAATTAATTGAGACACTCTCATTATTTTCTATCGAAGCGGTTGAATAACACATATGGATATTGGAGCTTTTATGAGAAAGACTTAAATTAAAAACTCAAGTGAAATATGAAGTAAGTTTTTACTTGGACTTTGAAATAAGATTTTTTTTAAATTACATCTTGCTAAACGATGTCAAAATTGTTATCACAAAGTAATAACAAAGTAAATCACAGTGCGCATGATTGCATATAACCAAAGTGAAATAATGAACTGAATCATTTCTGTGGCCGGGGGTAGTAAATGGAGAACGTAACAATATCCGCCATAAATGGAAAATAACTGATTAGGTATAAATACTTATTACCGTGCTCTAGTTATCTGTCAGCGCCAAGTTTAACAAGTAAATCCCGAAATTCAAAGCTTCATATATTCATTAGTACACAGCAGAAATGTGTTTTTATTAGCATGGATACCTAATACTGCATCGGATTTGATATAAAAACTCTAAAGATATGAATATATGAATGAGAATGGAATCTTTAACAAAAATCACAAATACAATTGGCTTTAATTGCCATATCCAATATATTTTCAATAGCACATTGTCTGTTTATATATAAACCATACATTTGAAACTCTCAGAAAATGATGTGCCTTTATCCGTCGGTCTGCCCGTCTAACCGTATGTTATCAACTTGGCTTGGTGAAAAATTGTACTGTTAGTCAGTGAAATTTTGTAACTGGGGATAATTGGATGAAATTAAGCTGAAATCTAGAACACTTGTAATAATGCGTAATAAGTTGTAAGTTTCGTCAATGTAAACGAAACATCGTAATTACATTATATTTATTTAACTCATTCTCAATTCAGAAATAGGTGCAATCGTATGAATTTGGGATTACCACTAACAGTTGGGCCAAAAGGTTCATAATTTAACATAGAAAAAAGGTGAAATTTGATTTTATTACTCAATATAGTTGCCGCCAAGGCCGATATAGCGGTTAAAGCAACCAGGCAGTTTTTCAATACCAAGTTCTTTCCAGTGACAATTCTTTTAAGGTCTCTGATAACCAAGAAGTCGTTTGAATGAGGTATTGACAATACGGTGGATGTGGAAGCAATTTGAATTCCAACTCATTTATTTTAGCCATTGTTTTCATGGATTTCTGACAAGGTACTTTATCTTGATAAAACCTCGCTTAGTTTTTCGTTAAATGGAGCAGATTTACCGCAAATTCGTCCTTCACGCTCATATAACGCTTTGTTACTATTGATCGTTTTTTTCTAAATAATCGGTAAAAATACTACCATGTGCTTCTCCAAATTTGATGGCAGCTGACTGTACACTCAGGGGACTGTTTCTGATGTGAAATTCTGAAGAAATGTTTCTTCTATCGTCACATACCGACTCATAAATTTTTGTTTGTTATGCTTGAACTGTTTCAAACCGACAGCTGTCAAATTTTTTCATGAGTCTTTTGAAGCTAAGGTTTAACTAAAAAGCATATATAAGAACAATAAGCATAAAAGTAGTAGCTTAATCTGAGGGCATGCCTGGCCTGTTTGAGCACATTCGTTAGTGTTCAAAATTGAGGATTTATGCCAAATCTTGCGATTTACTGGCAGCCTTTGCAAATATGTGGCTTACAAATAGTTTTAATTCAAAATAATGATGATGATTAATGAAACTTTTTACTCGCGGTGACAAGTACACATTGTATTGATTGAATTAAATTTGTGGTTACTACGAGAAAACCGATAACATCGAAATTTTGGGTTTTATGCAGAATTCGTGACAAAAGCCAAAATTCGGCAATGATATTTTATTTTTAAATTTCGAAGTGGTAAAAAGGGCCCCATTACATTATATTCAGGATTATCACGGACGTGTTTCGATACTTTCGAATTATATATAGACGAACTCCACCTCATATTTGTAATTGTGCTTAGGACTTTAAAATACGACCCGGAATCGTAATGGCAGTTTAAAAATAAGGGATGTTATTTTGTATTTTGTGGCACTAACTAAAGCAATAGTACGTGAAACTCTATAACTCAGTGAGGAAAAAAACATTAAAAGAAAAAACACTTCAATTGTACTTGTCATATAATTCATTAAATTCAAGCCAAGAAATATAAAACACATATTTATTATGAAAGGTACAATGCATTTTCAACCCATCAGTCATAGGGTATTCCAAATTTGTCAAACAATTAATTTTTATTCAGACAAGGTGATTCCCTATCCTGTAACTTCTTCAATTCAATAATGGAGAAAATCATAATCGCAGCCGGTTTTAAGCACACTGGCACAATCTTTTACAAAAGTGTGATGCCGCTCACGTACGCCAATGTTGTGGACATCATTGGCCGAAGTAAACGGGAAATTACCGCTGCATTCTCCAATTTTGTTGAAGAAGCACAAAAGTTGGATCTTGAAGTCAACGAGAACAAGACAAAGTACTTTGTGTCAACATCCAAAGATCGTCGCCTAGGAGGATTTGTCTACCTAGGCTCCAGCGTAAACGTGAACAACAACATCAGCCTCGAAATCAAGCGTAGGATCACTCTTGCTAGCAGATGTTACTATGGTCTTAGTAGGCAATTGAGTAAACGAGCTCTCTTTCGGAAAACAAAAACCAGAGTGTACAAGTCGCTCGTAATGCCCGGCCTGCTATATGGCTGGGTGTTTTCGAGAGGAAAATACTACGCAAGATGTATGGCCCTTACTGCGAGGATGGTGAATGGCGCATCCGGTGGAATCGCAAGCTGTATGAAATCTACGGTGATATTGCCATAGTTAAACGTATTAAAATTCAGCGGCTACGTTGGCTAGGACATATTGCTCGTATGGATGAGTCGGCAGCAGCTCGTAAAGTGTTCGATTCCAAACCGAGCGGTGGCACTCGCACAACAGGCCGGCCAAACCTACGTTGGACTGACCAGGTCATGCACGATGTCTCAACGCTAGGAATTCGCAATTGACGCCAAGCTGCAAAGCAACGACAAGAATGGCGCCGCATGACTGCTTAGGCCAAGACCTGCACCAGGTTGTAATGGCCAATTAAGTAGTAAATATTAATTTTGATTATTTCATGTTATAGGAACTGTATAGTATGAGAAATATAAAAAAATGATGATTTTTTGATTTTTTATTGATGTGTGTTCCAGTGATATATAGCTGAATCAAATGTATTTTATGAATCATATAAGAATATGAGAAAGTTTTGATGCGATTGTAGACATTTTATTTCATAACATTTTCAACTAAAAGAAAGTAGACTTGAATGCTTACTTTGTAATTTATCTCCCATAAATTCTAATATAGAAAAAGCATCGAACGAATGATCCTATTCGAATGAAGAAGATGAAGATTACTTAAATTTGTCTGCCTCTAATACATATTTTGGCATTCCGAAGAATTCAACTATTTCATTAATTGATACTGAATTGGAATTACTTAGTACTCGGAGATTTGAATTAAGAATCACACTTATGATATACGAAAGGTTAATGTGATATAAGTCATTTTCATCCATCATATATGAATAATCGTTTTTAAACCAAATTTGTAACCTCTCCTTGTTTTGCTGGTGATAGGGGGTACGACTATTCTTATGAACAATAAAAGTTTTGCTGAACGGGTTCAATAATAAAGGTGCTATGCATGGACAATGAAAACTTATAGATCATTAAGATTCCGTATAATTATAATAATACTATTAAGAAGTATTGAGAAATCAACGGTGAACTTGTTTAAGTGTAATTTTTTTGAAATGACCGTAAGGTTACCATACAATGAGTCAATATAACTGACTGAAACAATAAATAATGATGATTGACAGATTATAAAGTATTACATATAACCAGTAATTTCATAATCTCATATTTTTATTTATTCCTAGCAATTCATCCCCACCAATAATATTTCATGTATACCGACGAAATATTGACTTAACGTGTAGTTTTAAATCATTTGAAATCGGTTCAATAATCCAGCAAAATCGGAGATGAAATGGGTTATTATGAGTTTAGTACATACAAATCATCATTAAAATTAATAAAATAAAATGGAATTCCGTTTCATTTTTGTCTTTTTTCTTTAGGTTCATAATTTTGTTAATTTGATGCAGATAAAAGTAATAACAAAGCATCTCCAAATTGGTATAATCAGACAGAACTTTATAAAATCCCCTATTCAAATTGCGACATACATAAATATTATACTTATGATTTCAGAAACAACAAGTAGAAATACAATAAACACAAGACATATCTTATGAATCGCCCAAAAACGCAAATTATAAACAATTCGCTGGCAAATTTCTATAACTCAAAATTTAATACATTCATCCACCACATACCCCAACCAGCCGTCCCTCTTCATATGTCAATAGAACCCTAATTGGGGACAACATAGGTCAACTAATTTAAATTTGTGGGAAATTCCACTTTAAAACCTCATTCTGAACGATATAGGTTTTCTATATGTAGCTCTTCTATGTAACATATTTATTCTTTGAAAATGTTTAGAAGCTATAATGTCCAACCTAAATCTGAAATTTCAAGACTGCAAATGCCTTAAGGCGTCGTTTTTATTTAAAGAAGTGTGCTGAATACATCAAAAATATTCCGCAAATCTTGACTTCAATTCAATCTTTGAAAATCCTCTGGTGGTGCTTATTATGTCGGAAAATACTATTATAGAGCTCCGATCATTTGTTCAGGGTGTTACAAAACATGCAATTTGCAAATTTAACTGGCTACGTGTTTAATAATTTTAGCAACATTTCCTACTATTCTTTTGCATGCCTCTTAGTCACTTAAATTAGCATGTCGTAAACACTCTCATGCACATCTGCTTAATTATGGAACTAAACTGATCTCTCTCCCATACTTACACTGGCACTTTTACTACATAAATGCCTATAGGGCTTAAGGCGACAGTATAATAAACGCCGCAAAATAAATGTTTAAATAATGTCCTAAATTATGCATGAATTTCCTAAATTATGGAAAATGTTTTTAATTGCCTTTTGGTGGCCCACATAGGTGATTTCGATGAATTAATGGTACGCACATTAAGTATATATATGTTCACTTAATACTGGGCTTTTGTAAAATGTAAATGTAACCTTTGTATAAGTAAGCACTACGTGGGGCCACATAGATGTACTGGAGGTACCTATGTAGGTTGTCATCGAATCAATCCCATGTTTGGTACACACATTGATTATATTCATTCTCATGCAACACTGAAATTTCATAGAATCTGCATCTCTTGAGACCATATAATTGTACTGGAGGAACCCCTCATATTCATACGATCAAGCCTATTTTGGGTACTCAATTTATTATATTTATAGACACTGTCTAACGAAATTCCGTTAAATTGAAATGATAACGAAAATGAAGTGAAAATTCTGCATAAAGCCTCTTTTGAGACTTTATAGGTGAACTGGTGGTACCTCTATTTTTTGTTCAATCATGTCATTTTTTGGAAGACGGGCATATGCCTCTACGTAATTCTAAAATTTTATTGAAAAATATAAATTCTAACGGCTGCAGTACGGTTACGCCTGTAATTTTGAATGAGTATGTGTATAAATAGATGTCCTGGAGGTCCCAAAAATATTGGTCTCTAGAACCCTTTTTGTGGGTGTTGTAAACATACTGTCAAAACTGATATACACTTTACCGAAAATTGTCATCAATTTAAAGCATTCTTGGATCACAAAGGCGCCTGATTTTCAAGGAAGCATGTTTATTTTTTTATATTCATTATATTTATTTCAATCAATATTAAAATTTCATAGTATTTTAATGCTAAATATGTGACATTCACCATTAAACCCATTTCTAGCACACACTTTAATAATATTAATTTTTATTAAAAACTTCAATTTCGTTGTACTAAAATGATAGCTGAGCGAAATTCTACATTAAAGCCTCTAGTGGGACTATACGAGGTCGGTTGACCAAGTATCCGTGTTTGAAGGGAAGTTAGTGATCGTGTGTTGCCATCTATTAAATGAGGGTAAAAAATTTTACACTCATTGATTGGCTACGTTGGATTTGGCAGCCATTTGAGAAAGACGTATTTTGTGACATTCGCTGAGATGAAAAACGAACAGTATCGTTCGGTACGTTGTTTTTCGTTTTGGATGGGGAAAAAATACAGAAGATAAAAGCTTGATGGTTTTTATGGGAACACTTTGCCATCGAAGACAATAGTTAGTCATTGGTTCAACGAATTTAAACGTGGTCGAATATCCGTTTTTGATGAACAGTGACCAAAACGCCCTGCAAACGTGGTGGCTGCGGACATCATCCAAAAATTCCACGACATGATTCTCTCTTATAGATGAACGAAAATGAGCGAAGTAGCAGAGGCTGTAGGTCTTTCGACCGGAATTATAATTTTGACAGCTGCAGTAGGCTTACGCCCATCATTTTAAATAAATAGATAAATAAATGTATTGGAAAATTCCGACGTATTGGTCGGATCTAAAACAAATTCAAACTACGATCTAACATTTTTACATAAAATATTTGTGCCACATTTTGTATTAAATACGAGTGGTGATACTAATCATATCTGTAAACATTTTGATCGTTCTCCGAACACGGGTTCTGGGGGATTTAAACGTCTGACCAAAACTAAACAACCTTTACGCACAACTTCCATACTCATATATGTTCTAAACGGCTAAATTTATCAATGAAAATTCAATAAATAATAAGGAAAGCCCGATATTGTAGCCTGGTTTGAGGGTTAACATTAATCATACTATAAAAGCGGTACAAAAAAATATCCTGATTTTTATAAGCGCTATACCGCCATCATATATATTGAACAATATCAACGATCGAACAATGAAATCAAAATTTTTAAAATTTTTTATGCTAGCCTATGACCTTCTTAGCCCAACTCTTATCATGTATTTTATAATTACGAAAAAAACAACAACTATTTTAAATTCAAGTACGGAATATCTTAAAAAAAAGTAATTCAGATAAAACCGCAAAATACGTAATAAGTATTATCTACTTGTATTTTAAATATTTTTAGTTCAAATAAGTTACAGGTCTAGATTAACTTGCATTCCCAAAAGTGTGATGCCTGTGAGAGCATTGTTTAAAGATAATGCCCTGTATCACTTTAGTAGGCATATTTCTAGGCACGTATTCGGATAAGTCATCGCAGTAACTAAGAGAGTGAGACGTTTTATCTCTAAGTTCAGGGAGATTGCTAAACGAAAAGTGGAATTTATGGGCTCGGTCCAACAGAGGATGAAGACAACGATATCCAGGATGAATTTATGGCAGATTCAACTACGAGATATTTCCGAAAGCCGTTGTAAAAATCGTTTTGGGTAATCTCTATTCTAAGGTGGGCAGAGAAAGCATCTTTGTACCTATGGTAGGAAAACGAGAATACGGAAAACATTCGATATTGGCTTTATACTGATTCCTTTTGATTGACCATTTTGTGATTGATGGACAGTATATTGCAAGGATTTTGAACAAATTGGTGCGCTGTTACCATTCGCAGCAGTTCTTTGCCACTGCAAACGCCAAATTGCAGTTTTGTGCAAACACGACAGTACACAACCAAGCGAGATACGAATTAGACGTTTAAAAGCATTAAGCACAGGTGACTATATATGTTTTCTCATCGCCCATATGAAGCTCTCCTTCAGCTTATTCCAGCTTCCGATGTCAAGGCGTATTTCTATATGCGGCAGAAGAAAGGATTGGTTTCCGTAGATAGACCATTATGGGGTGTAATAGCGACTGTCGGCAATCAGCTGCTCAAAACAACAACGCCAGTTAAGCCCACCACCGTACATTTTGCCCATGAAAGAAGTTTTGAAAAAGGAGACAGACAAACTACTATGCAGGCGTAAAAGTTATGCGTTCATAAAAGCGAATTGGGATACATGGCTGTTGGTGCAGTGCCCAGTGTAAACAACGAGGAGACCCACAGTGCAAGCAGAATGGGTGTCAGAGTTGCATATGACATGTGAGTCGGCTTGGTGTAGGTTCATAAGGATAATGCTGGCCTCTCCACGTTGCAGCAGTTAGAAACGGTGCCTTATGAAATCCCACACCCAATAACTTTGGAAACGTGGCAAATAAAGAAACCTCTTTTCAGGCCACTGAATCCAGCTAAACGGCTCACTGCATCGAAGCTCAACCATAAAATACTGCGAAACAGTACCTTGAACCGCTTAGTTCAAATTCGAGATGTTTGGCACTAAGATGCGAATTCACGTCAGAACGTCTTCTAAAGAGAAGATGTTGCAGCAATGTATCGTGGCTACGGTGAAGCATAATGGTAGTTTCATTCAAATCTGGAGATCATTCACATTCAGTCGAGTGGGAGATTTCTAAAAGATCAAAGAATTCTACATTAAAGCACTGATATACCTAATCGTTTGCGTATATAGGCCAAGTATTCAATAGACAGCAGGGTTATGACCCAAAACATGATAAAAAGTTTTGTAGGGACGTTTTGATAAACAAAAAAGCAGGTAATATCCAGAGCAGTATGATTTGGCCTTCACAATCATCATGCTCTGGGATCAAATGCTCTGGGATCTTTTAGATGGGATGTCCGTAAAATAAGCACTTCTTCTTGGAACTCCATTCCATCAGACGTAATCCAAACACT
>JXPQ01002724.1:0-10754 GCA_001014675.1 Ephydra gracilis
CCGCAATTACTTTTTGGGGAACCCAATAGTTTTAATAATACGATGAAGAATATACATAGCATGTGACCAAGTTGGCATCAAAGACTCAGTCATTTAACTATAGTTATAGAACAAACATCGGAATGCAGTTTTTTAACAGTTTGACATATTTATTACCATTTATATTCTAGTCGCAAAAGATAACACCATGTGAGCTGATTGTTACGTCTTTGCGCGTTTTGAATTTAATTCAGCAGGTGCAGTCCAATTGTACTGCATTTACTTTGGAAAGAGGTATCGCATGCAAATATTCAGGTCCTATAGGTCCAGATTATTCTTGTAAGAAGAGCAACAAAACAATCCCTGGTCAAAACAACAAAACATTGAAAGAGAAAAGGCCGTATTTGCCAAAAATAGGTACTGCTTTTCAACGATAACACAGCAGCATATTTGTCAGAAGTTGTCGCCACAGACGAAGTTATCCTTTGAAAAAGCACAAATTGATCAATCTAGAATACTTCAATGCATTTTTGGACCTCTTTGATAAGAATTAAAGGACGACCGCCTGCATTTGATGAAAATATGTACTGTTTCACGACGATAAGATACGGCACATTAATCCGACACTGTTGCTGTCGCACCCACCGTATTCATCTTTTCTGGATCCCTCAACTTATTTATTGTCCCTAAATGGCTCAAGGAGCATTAATTTATCTCAAAAGGAATCTTCTTTCTAACACGGGTTCTTATTTTCCGGTCGTCGTAAAGAAAAAATAATGAATATTAAATGATTAGGATATAAGTATTACATATTTTTATGAGTTTTTTCTGTAGGCATGTAAATGTGTGAAGACGTGAATTTCAGAAATATGGGCATCAAGTCTATGTCACCTGAAGCTTATATAAACTTTCTTGTCAATTTTCATTGCAGGAACTGCATTGTTGAAACCAACGGTTTTCTCAAGGGTATCCATTTAAAAATGAGTCACTTTAAATTTTATCAATTAAAAACCATGCGAACTCCATTAAACATAATTTTATTTAATAAATTACTAAGTAGTTAATATTATTGTTAGCTCAAAACGATAAAAAATGGAGTTTACTTAAATAACAATCTATTCTTCAGCTGGTTATTTCTTTACTTTTGGTTTTGTTCCCTTCACTGTCTAAGAAAATACTGATAAATTTTTTAATGGACATGAATATCGTTTATGATGTGTTTTCATATTATGTCTTATTAATACCGTTGTAGCAAAAGGCTGAACCAATTTTTTTAATTGTATTATACAATAAGGAGGCCAATTTATGGAGTATAATGTAAATTACGATGAAAACTAAAAGATTAAGATGCAGGAGTAAAAGTATAATCATAAAGAAAATTAAACAGCGTTGATAAAGAATGGGAAAAAGTCTTAAAAAGGAAAAGCATACTATTACATTGAAAGAACAAATTGTCAGAAGGATATCATAGTGAAATAATAAGGAAATTTTAAATTTGAAAGATTAACATCTACTGTTTTCCATCGCAGTACTTAGGTACTTGTCCACAGTATGCAATGCTTTACAAATAAAATCATTGCATATTGTTTGCTGTTCTTTTCAAAGATTTAAATATAGGATTCATAAAGAAGGATGATTAATGATATAAATGATAAAGCACGTACATTAACATAACGAAGGTGTCGAGAATAAATAGAAAATTTGTTACTATGAAGTTGTACCTTACTTTATATGAAGAAAAGTGCAGTTAAAGATTTGTTTGTGGTGTATTTAACATGTTCTTTATGGTCTGATTTGAAATGTACATCCTTTTAATCAATTACTAATTCATTAATAACATTCGATAACGCGACTGGCTGAATTTTTTTCCACAGGTCTTAATAAATTTGTCTGCTCTATATCTTTCTAGTACTTGTCTTGTTGTTGGATGGTCGTGTATTCCAATTTATTTTCGTTGATATTATAACCAAGTCTAACATTGTTCTTTTCTTCCGATTTTACTGCTAAGTAATTATTAGCATTTCTGCTATTAGTTCCAGTGATTTTGAAAAGACTTTTCTACTTTTCTTCAATGGCATTTTAACTCCCGAAGATGCTACCTAGGCTATCATACCTTAGCGAAGATCTGAATAAAATGGTTAAGCTGGCAAATCGCATAAATGGCTTCTATGATCTTCATCTCCATGTTAGCCTAGACGCTAATACATGCCAAGATATTGCATGGTACTCATTGTTTCGACATTCGCGGTTAGGCTATATGCACTTGATATTATATGGTCGTACTCTTAATTCTTTGAATTGCATTAATTTCATTTTATTACAATTAAATATTCAGTTATAGTCTTGACAGAATTTGAGATAGAGTTTAATTAGTCATGCATGATATGTGTTGTAGACTTTGGGATTCTATGATACATTACAATTTCTAGTTCAACGGTAATGGCAAATATGATGTATCGCTATAATTTCGTTATGTTATTTATGAATAGAATGAACAACACAGAGCTTCGCAATAAAGCTTAGCAATAAAGCATTCTTGTATTTTTACTCAGAAAGAACGATAAGTTTAACAAAATTTGGAACAACCGTTACAATTGCTGCGTATAGATGAGGAGAATTTTTAGTATTTTGAATATCAAAATATGACAAAAGCTTTATTTTATGAATAAAGAACTAAGTGCAATATTCATTTTCATGGAATTGGTTGTAAATTTGTTTGCCTTAAATTCGTTCCTATTTATGAATTTCTATGATTTTAATATTTTTTCTCTTTGCGGTATCCATTAACAAACAAAGTTCGAGGAAATACTTATAATTGTGAATGCACATCTCTGGCATGTCTACTCTATTTGGTAAGAATGGTATTACATTGTAATAACGACTGAAACTAGTACATCCAGAAATCTAAATATGCCATGACTGTTTCTTTCAAGATGAACGTTATTTTTGTAAACAAGGAAATCTTTGTGTCAAACTAAATTAAATATTGTTACATGTATGTCTTCTATAAACTCTGTTATGTTAGAACTAGGTGGTCTATAAATTGCCAATATTTATTTCAGGGCTCTTAAATCTTTAGGGCTGGAGACTTCTATCTTTGTCAGGGTTTAGTTTTTTCACCATATTAGCTCACTGTTTTACCGATGCAAATCCTACTGGTCCTGGTTTCCCATGAACATATCCATTTCTTGTTGTCTTTATTTCAAACTTGGTGGTTGAATGGTTGGAATGAATTCTTTTGCTTCGCGCAAAAATTATTTTTTAATTACTACGTTTTTCCGAGTTTCAATGTAGAACATATCTCCATTATGATTGCTGTCTACATCAGCATCTACTGTTTAACCTGTCATAATAGGAATATCCTTAACAGCTTTAACATCAATAAGGAATTTTTTAGTTGAATGAAAATCGTTTTCTTATTGTTTTTTGGGCAATTGCATTTCTTTGTGTTCTGAATAATTTTATATTTGATGCATTCGATATAAAAAGAATGCCGATTTTAAAATGTAGTTTTGGTATGCATCGATTTGTTGGTACAAAAAGATAATTTAGCATTTTCTTAAATTATCTGTGAGTTTTAGTTTCACAAATTCTCCGTTCAATTGCTATTAGTTCTGGCCTACTACTGTAGCTTAAACGTGCCTTGTTAGTGTTATTTGTGCTCATCTTATCTTGTGGTGTTTATTTCTGTTTTTTTTTTGTGGTTATTGGCGTCTTTGCTGTATTATTGTTTTTAGGTTTTTGAACTTTGGATATTTAAACTTTGATTCTTTGGTTATGCTCATTTGCAGAAATGTGTTCTACCAGAGTACACAGTATGCCTTTGTGATATTAGTAACCTTCGAATGAAACGATGTAAATAATGCACTACAGGATACGCAGTTTCCGTTCGAATGAAGCAGTTTATTGCAGTTCGCACAAAATGCTATTCTCTTCTTAATTCTGCTCATTTTCAAATTCTATTCAGGTTCGCTAAGAGAATACGTTGATTACTTTTTTTTATTCGTCTATGACAAATAAGCACAACTCAGTCCACTTTTATAAACCATTTTAACACTTTTTGTAATAAATTGCGAAATTTGTGATTTATGACTGATAAACGACTTTTTAAAAAACTCGCAGGTGTCACTGAAATGAATCCAAATGATTAATTATAAAAAGGAAAATCGTTTTTGTATTTTATAACTTGCACTTACTTATGGCATAAAAATATAGATTCATCGAGAAAAAGTAGTGTATTTTAGCAGTTTCAAATGCTTTGCAATCCGAGTTTTCCATAAAATTTATTTATAAGCGCTTACAAACTAGGAAGGCTGTATCTAAAATAGTAGATTGTGTAAAATTTGATTTTTTGATAGTGAATCCTGCGTATCTTCAAAACTAAGCATTTATTTTTTTTTTAAATCTAAAATGCCCCTGATTCAATATTGGTAAATAGAAAGTGTACCTAAGGCGATGTAGGGATAGACAACCTTCACATGGTGCATCCTGGGTTACGCCAAATGGTCTATCAAATGGTTCAACCCTGGATAGTCCACGGATTTCTCTTCGAACTATCCATTCATGTTCATATAACATGGGCTGATCCACCTGATATTGTACAACCTCGGTATGTCGAGTTGAAACCCGCACAGAAATGCCTTGGAAACTAATGCCAGGATGACCACCATCCTGTTAAAACCGTGATTAGGCTCTTGGGACGTCAGCTGGTTCGTTCTCACACGAATGGTAGGTACAGACACAGTTTAGTCCACTCTTGTCGTACGTGTGTTATAGTTTTGAATAACTGTCTACATAAGAGCATTCATCAACCCTCGCACGGCATCGGTGCTCACATAGAAATCTGTGAAACACTTTATATACGGCTGTACCCTCGGCCAGCGATAGTGACCATGAGTGAGAACCGTTTTCGAATGGAAACTGATCCACACACACCTTCATGGGAGACTCAAGAATAACTGCTGCAAGCACAGCAGAAATAAACACCTCTTCTCTATGGATAACGCACCTAAAGTTAACTGTACCCAGGGCTGCTCCGGCTTTGGGAAAAGGCAGGTTTCTGTTCAAGACCCAACAAAGTCCGCCCACACAGACTCAAAACCAAGCAAGGTGACATTACTGTGAAATACAGCAAAATCGCCAAAGAGAGGGTGGTCAAAGTAGTTGAAGACAAAGGGCATCCGGAGGAGAATACTCTCAATAGCACGTGGTAAAAGGTGTGGGACAAGAAGTCCATGCCTTTCTGCAAATACTGCAGGTAAAACCGGGGCTTGCCCAAACTGTACTGATCTACGTTGGTATCAGTCGAGGGTAAAGGTATACGCCTTCGATAGTCCACGATCCACTAAGCTGCTTGGAAAAGTTCTATCAAGAATCACAGATGTCTTTCCTGGAGCAAAACTAACTTTTGTACATAGCGATAGCAGACTCTGCAACTATGCAACAGAAAGTGCAGGGAAGCAATCTGGAAGTGGACACGCAGAAGTGGAATGTACAGCTTGTCAACGATTCTGGGGACAGCTACAGACATACCTACTTGATACAAGTGTACCAGCGCTGGGCAGCAAGGAGCCCACATACAGCCTTCTTTAAGGTAAAAATTTGCATTTACAAGCCAAAACCTCGATTGCCACTATCGTCTTAGTTCACGAAGGGATAATATATGATATATAGACTGGATTTACCTTTTTTATATAAGAGGCCTTAGGTGACTTCCAACCCTTCCGGTTCAACGAAAAGGAGATCGTATCTCTGGCCTCTCAGGACGCATTAATCAGCGATGATGATCTGGACACAACAATGGTTGACGGGCCTACGAGTCCTGCAGATTAATCTGCATCAATTGAAGGTGGCCTTTATCGCGCTCCTTTCTGATAAAGGAGAGGACATAGTACTGATTCAAGAACTTTGGATCAGCAGATCATCCTTTTATGGCCTCAACAGGATAAACTACACCTTACTGCACTGTAGGGACGTGTGGAGAATTTGGTCCTGCATTCTTGCGTAGACGATACTACCGTCATTCATAATACCACATTGTAGTAATGGAGATACCACTACCTCTCAGCGGATCCTGACGGATCTAGAGTCTGGCGTATTTCTGCATACTTCCCATATGAGAAATATTTACCAACCCTTTAGCACTATACGCACTATATAGGCTGCTATAGACGCCAGACACCCGCTAGTAATTGGCGTTCATGTAAATGCTCACCATACCCTCGCAATGGAAACAAAAAAAATAAAGAGGTAATCCATAGGCTGAATTAATTCTATACAGTACCCCTCAGACAACTCACCTACTTTTATCAATTGTACTAGCAAAAAAGTTATTGACCTACCTCTCACCAACCAATACGCTGCCGACAAAATTGTAGTCAGGCAGTTACTAGGATTATCAATATAATGAATCGAAGAAAATTCCTGAACAAATAGCGTGCTAACTGGGATTCATACGGGAAAAAACCTGGTGACCTCCTTTCTATTGGCTGTTTGTAATGAAAATTAGTAACAGTTCTTAAGCAAAAACATTTAAAATGGTGAAGTAGTGAGATAGTATGGTTAAAAAACTAAAGTCGGCATAAATATAGAAGTCTCAAGTCCAAAAGATTTGAGAATCATCAAATAAATGGATTTAAAACTAATTTTGTCAATCGTAATAGTAGGGTGTTGGTTTAGATGCATATATAAAATTAAATATTTTTCTAAATTAACATTCCAATCGTACGAATCCTTTGCATCCATTCACACACAATATAATGATAATAAAAAAACATTGCAATTTAAGTTATTGCTGGACCATCTAGATCCAACATAACAGAGTTCAAAGAGGAATTAGACATAATTCCTAATTTAGTTTGACTAGATTTAAATTTCTTTGTTTGTGACTTTAATATTCATCACAAAAGAAACAGGGATGGTATATTTAGACATATGGATATGTTAGCATCAGAGGTTATTTAAAACGCAATTCTCTTCTTACCAACTAGAGTAGACATGCTGAGATGTGCATTTACAATTATAATCAGCTCCTTGAAATTTAATAATAATAAATAATAATTTCTATTCCTGTTTAAACACCTATGGTCTCACCTGCTTTACCAATTTCATTCCTCAGTGAAATTTGTGTAAACAACATCAATAAGGATTTCCGCGTTAGTCGCATCTGTTGAGTGTCCTGGTCACACCTCATTAAAATTAAATTTTCCACCGCGTTGAAATATGTTGTTCCCATATTTATCTATGGACATAGATGACAAAGTGTCACCATAAACAGCATCGACCTTGGCTTTTTTCTCCTTCTACTTATTCGGATCCAAAAATCAAAAGCGAATAGCTGCATGATTTTGCTGTTATCCATCTTGCTGAAAATCTGGAAATATGTCTTACTCAAATAGCTTCCAAATCCAAAATATCCTATCAATGAGTCTTAAATATTATTAACCCTCATTTGATAGATGGCAGCACACGATGATAATACTTAGTCTCAGAAATTCTTTCTTTCAAACATGGGTACTTATTGAATCGCTTTAGTAAATATTAATAACAATAAATTTTAATGAATATATTCATGTCGTTCTCAGTGCGATCATCAGTTTACACAATACAATTTTCAATGTAATAAGTTGTGCATCGGTGATTTTTGCGTTGTTAAAACCGAAACAAGGAGATTAGACAAATTAATTAGCAAAGGTTAAATATAGAGAAGCTGTTTAAACCTGACCATAAGCCGATTCAGCTAAACAAAAGCAAGCACAGGTAGTCTGAGACCAGAGACCAATTTTTGTACGATTTATTTTTCAATGTGATAAAAGCATTCGGCATTGTGCTTGGATGCCAGTGTAATGGTGATCGTAAAAAAAAGAAGATTGCATATGCATATCATGGAACTTTGCGTAAATACAGGATGTAGAATATGTTTCATGGTTTTGACAACACTTAAGTGTTCACACTAGCGATACAGGTGACCGTAGCAATATTGTGGCATCGAAAATAAATTTATAAACTACTAGCTAGATTCAGCCCAAGGCGAGGTCAGTAAGAAAAGGAAAGCTCTTGCCTCCAGTTCAAGCACTCCAAGCTACATAATGAAAGATGACGACACCCACACGAAGTCACACACTGAAGCCTTTGAAGTCATCATCGAGGCGTAATGTTCTGAATCACAAATGGCATTAAGTCAGCACAGCTTCGAAGTTGTAAGTCCCTTTTATTTATATAATATAACTACAGCTCCGAATAATAGAATTCCAGCAAAATCACAGAATAATGTAGACACTCTGCTTCCCTGGCTCAAGGCCATCTAAAATTCATGTCAAGCTAGATATGAGGGTGCAGAATGGATATACTAAAAGCAAGCAGACAAATGACTAGTTCTCACCATGCACCAACAGCTATCCACACAGAGCTTGCCAAACTGGGCGTCACAGAAGAGATTAACCGGCAGGTCATGATTTTGCTAGCCCGCAGAACTATGACCTCAAAACTAGGTGCCAGTTGGATACAGACCACTGCCAATAGAAGTGCCTCTCACGGAGAGGTACTTTCGCTCCTTCGATGGAGTCTGGTGGTGAATGACGTACTCAGGAACCTATGAAGCATAGGTTGCAAAGTGGTTGCGTGTGCTCATAGTCTCGCAATGTAGAATTCCGGAAGGTGATAGAGGTTATGAGGTACATTCACACAGCGACCATAATACCTCCAACCTGTTGTAGGGCAATGAGACGTGTAATCCTGAGGGAAACCGTACTGGTCTTGTTTTCGAGGAAGTACAATTCGATGATGCATGCGTCTAAATATAATGTCTGGGACCTTCAATGACGGTGTGGAAACAATTCTATCTAATCGCATCGTAGTGTGGTGAATCACTGTAGGCAAAAAACACTGAAAAATGTACTTACTAGTTCACGCTTACTTATAACGCGACAGGTAGACTAAGGAACATGAACCAGAAGTTAGTCCTAGCATCAACACAGACGGATCAAAGCACAGAGTGGCACTTTGAGTGTAGATCCCTGAACTGAACCTTCGATCACCTTACAGAATCCCTGATCACGGTAGAGTATTTCAAATGGAAATAGGCAATTGAGGACTCGTCTGACGTATCATTCAAAGCAAGAATAGCCGGAATAGATACCTTAATACTTTCAAACAGCCAAGTTTAGCTTTGAGTACTCGGATCTATGTACAAAAGATCCATGGCAGGCCAATCCTTTTTGCAGGCTCTTAATGAGATTGACGGAAAGAAACATTAACTTCAGAATCCAGATTCCTGACCACACTGCATCTCAAGGGCATCTTAACATAATTATTTAAGGACATGCAAGCTATGCATCAGTCAAAGTTTGAAATTGGCAGAGCGAAAAAATTTTTCTTGCGGCCTGGACATCCTGGCCTCCAATAAAACCAAGAGGGACTGCAGACCTAAGTGGCATGGACCGAATCTCACTATTGATTGCGGTAGCCTTGGATACCCTTCATCCATTTAAGTCCACGAACATTTGCCTGGTATGTGGTGACGAAACCAACAACTTCGATATTACCATTTCTCTATATTACGTTTAGTATACTAGAGAAAGGAAAATTTCTCTACGTTCTATTTGACTGTGTGATTTAATTGGTGAATTTGGTGAATAAGTCGTTTTACCTTTTATTTTCCACGTTTTGCAAATGAATGCTTCTTCAGGGCTTAAGAAGAAAAAATTATCAACATTTTAATTACAGTTTGAATTTTTCAAATATTTTAATATTTTAAGATTAAAATTAGTTGTGTACTTAAACTTTGTAATCTTATCTTATTAGTTTTCTGCTTCATGTTTGATTGTTTAATCGTTTGTACGTATATATTGTCGTATCTTTGACTGTTATTCCATTTGCATCTTTTATTGTAAACAATGTTATTCTTCTTATCAAGTGTTATGTAAGATTCAATTCCGAAAAATATTTTATGTTATAATGCTCGATCGATATGCAATTTTAATTAGAGCAAATTTTTTAATACATGTGATACTGAAATTTCTTTCCGCAGTATATTGGCGAGCTAGATTGAGAACATCGTTTTTGATTTTACAAAATTCCTCTTCCTCAATTTTTCAGTAATTTTTATTTTTCAATATATGTACGATATGGTTTGCATTATTTTGATGATTTTTTCTATGGCTTAATTTATACTAAGTTTATTATGAAAATTCTCATTTTGTTTATTTTTTATATTTTGGCGGATTGGATTAAAATTGTATCACTCTTTCTGAAGCTTTCTGAATACGACATTGTTAAAAGTGTACCTTTAGACCTAAGAAGTATTACATCATTTGATGGCAATCTACTCCTTCCTTGTATTTCCGTGTAGGATTGGATTTTGTTGTGACATGTGTTAAGTGTCTGTAATATTATTTGTAATGCTTTGCTCTTTGATTCCGTTTGAGTCACCCACATACTGGACCATCAATTTAATTGTTATATTATTTTACAATATAATTAAATTAAAAATAGAAAATAATTATTCATATTATTCAATATGATTATTTTTGCCACACAGTTCCGTATAACGTCGCTTTTGAAGTCCCACGGGGTGGAAAGCAACGAAAAGTAAATGCGAAAATTGCAGATGTGGCTTGATTTTCCGTAAGTTTATGTTGAAATATCTTCTTACTTCTGTCCTGTTCAATTATGTGACTTTCATGTAGTAATAGGAATTTTCCGATTTCGTATATTGTGGGGAAAAATTGTCGACATTAGGAATTCTGCCTTTATATTTTCAAATCGTGTACCAAGTA
>JXPQ01002744.1:17072-32133 GCA_001014675.1 Ephydra gracilis
CCGAGCGTCCGATAATGCTATTCAAACCGAACAATGGCAAGTCGGTGTCATTGAACGACCCTTCGTATTGTGTTACCGCATCCAATGTACCAAATTTCCCGCTTAAATCACCCATTTCGTATTCATCCGTGGTGCCTTGTTTTGGCTGCGGTGACAGTTTCGGATTAATATTGTGGGGATTCCAGTGGCCATAGAGTGTTGTGGCTTCGCAAGGAAATGCCAAATTCGCTTCAACTGGTGTCTGAAATACGAAGCAGTTCCATAAATTGAATGAGTGATGGTAATTAGCTGTAAAGTGTTCGATCAACAAAAACTATAATTGCAGCATTAAGGACACATCTCTTTAATTTCACCACAAACACATAACAAATAGAAAAGTTCTATTTAAAATGCTAAAATATTTGCTTACCTACAATTTTCGAGAGATTTAAATTTATTTCAATCAAAGACCCTTTTATACGGCAATCAAAATCATCTACAGTTTTAGATGCCTACAATTTTTTTTTTAATCATTTTTGGTGCTCTATATTTTTGGAATTATCAGAAATTGAAAAACGTAACTTGAACACAATGATTGCCTTCCCCTATGGTAAGTTAAGAACAAAGCATTTAATTATTATAAACGTGTTTAAATTTTTTCTCAGTTCTTCAGCGGATTGTTTAAAATTTCAAACATTAAGAAATTCATGGGTTTGTGGATCTTGCATATCGCGATTCTACTATTCTGGAGTAAAAGGCCTATAGATAGTGGATAAATTAAAAACCAAATTATGCACCATAGTCAAAGAGAGATCAGTTTCTACAATTTTTCAGCCTGGTCCATCAAACTTTACAGGAATGTATGCTCAAAAATCAAATGTAAATAAATACTACGTTTTTTATTTCGAATACTCGAATTATCTCCGATGATTTTTCAGCGTTTCTTTAGACTGATTAAAACATATATACACCAGGCGGTTGCAAAAGTTTTGATAAGACAAACACATTTTTATGGTTTGAAATATACTTTACTCAGATGAAATGATACAAGAGCTATCGAAATACAAATTTGATCCGCATCACTACAGAATTCGTTAAAGCAACGTCCAGGTACCCAGACGCCAATGCTTGATGAAAAATCTTACATTTAAGTACAAACTTAATTCCAATGTATTTATTATTATTTTTATTCCAATATGTATGCGTACATCCACCGATGACAAATGAGAGGTTTAACGTCAAATTAGGCACATATATGAATGGTGATGGCGGAAATTTAGTGATAAGGATGACATTGGAATAACCCATTGATGAACAAAGTCAGATCAAATGCAGAATTATGTGGATTTTATGCCCAATGAGATTCAAGATGACACCGATATAACAATCTACTAAACAAGGTGAGATTTGATAATAAACAGAGGCACCCAGAATGTGCTTATGTAGAAGATTAGTTGGTTGGTTGGTTTTATCATCGAAAGTCAATGAAATTTAATTGCTTTGATTTTATGTTAAGTTATTTGTATTTCAAAAATTACGATTTCGAAATTATGTTGATACAGACATTACCCATTTAATTGGTAATAATGGGCGAGCCCAATTAAATCGAAGAATATACCAGCACACCAATTTTGCAAAAATAAAGAGATTTATACGGATTAAGCCATGAATTGAAAGAAAAAAATTATAATTTTTGCGAAATTTAGATGATATTGCGAAAAAAAAAATTATTAAAAATGCAGACTTGTTATTATTTTTAATTAAAGATTATTATTAAGAAATTAAAAATGATTAGGTGTGGAAAACATTTACCCTGTTACNATTAAAAATGATTAGGTGTGGAAAACATTTACCTTGTTACATTCTTTTTATTTATTACTACTTGAACCTCGAAAGCCTCAGCATATTGTTGCAATTATTCTCAAATTTTAGCACAACAAATGAATATAAAAGAATCATAATATAGAATAGAAAATTAAATATACCACAATAGTAAGTGATAGAGAAAGGAATGTTAGCATAAAACTATGTTCGAATGAGTAACACAC
The DNA here is from genome assembly GCA_001014675.1 of Ephydra gracilis. Taxonomy (NCBI): domain Eukaryota; kingdom Metazoa; phylum Arthropoda; class Insecta; order Diptera; family Ephydridae; genus Ephydra; species Ephydra gracilis. The sequence goes on from JXPQ01002744.1 coordinate 19,100, forward strand.
CATCACATTAGCATGGTTTTTCTAGTTTGTGGGCTTTTGACCCTGTTACTATAGAGTAAACGTTTCAATCACTGAAACAACTGGGTTGTAGTCGTTTGGTTAAGTGGCAGCTGAGTACTCTATTGAACTGATTAAAAATATATTCCTTCCACTAGTATTTCTTAAACTTGCTACTAACAGTACCAGTTGGTTGAGAGCAGCTTCCGCACTAGTGCAGTTTATTTTGGGCTTTAATTTAATTTTTTGTTTTTTTTTTTTAACATTTAAATTTTATTGTAATTGTAGAGACAGTTTACGTTCTACTGTTTCACACCTTGGCATGTGTTGTTATATTTTTTTGTTAGTTTGTGAACATCTCTAAACAAAATTTTATAAAATAGTATTATTTCTTTACATTAGACACTTTGCACAAACCCATGATACCCCAGTTTATGACTGAAAGGTAAAAAAAAGTCAAAAAAATTGCTATTTATAAACTAGCTTACATTAAACGGAACGATTGAATACTCACCTTTTGACCAGTCATTAATATGAACAATTCGTTTACTACAATCAATTATCATCAATGTTTACATATTATAGTCTGCATTTAGATTCAGTAACAGCAGTTTTAATTTCTAGAGAATCTATCAGTAGACGAAATAGCGCGAGCGTAAGCAGATCAAGAGAACGCGCAAAAAATTCCAGCATTCGAAATGAAATACTTTGTATACACGTTTTCTGCATTAATTGTGTTGGTGTGTAATTAATAGAATCTTTTTTTTTTCAATTTCTTTTGTTTAAAGAGCTAAACTACAATGCAATTAAAGGTTGGAAAAAAGTATCTGAATAGACTACAGCGATCATTACTTTGCTAACTCATTGAAAGCTTTATTTTGAAAACTGAATTTTTACTATTTCCAGTAAGTTACGGCTAAAGAAGCAATTATTTAATTTATTTTTTTTTATTAGGTAGCCACACAGTTCCAACCAGATGAGTTCTTTCAGGCTAGCCAAACATGCTTCGAACGGGAGCGCATGCCTGAGCAGTATCGAGCTAAATTTTATCGCTTCGACTATCCAAACAATCCACACGTTCACAGTTATATCTATTGTGTGGCGAACACATTAAAGATGTGGAACGACACCGCGGGATTCGAGAAAGATAAGCTACTGTATATGTATCGCAATCGCGCAAATAGCACAATCCTTACACCAATTATTGACGGTTGCAATGAGCGTCACAACCATCGAAGAATCCCGACATGGTGCTACAATGCCTTCAAGTGTCTTTTAGACAGTCAAATTGGCCAATGGTTTAGACAGGATCAGCGAGCGGGGACTTCAATAAGATATTAAATAATTTAATGCAACGGCGTATCTATCAATAATTGAAAAAAGTAAAATAAATTAAAATATACCCACAGTATAATACACGTCAACTATTTAATAAAAAACGATAATGTAGTGGACAACATAGGTGTCTGATTTCAATGCATCAATGGCACATTAATCATATATATGTCCACTTAATGCTGGAATTTTCTAAAATATAAATGTAACCTAGCCGCATTAAGCAGTAAAGCCTCTAGTGGAACCACATAGGTGTACTAGATGTACCCCCTAATTTTCATCCAATCAATTCCGTGTTTGGTTACACATATTGAATGTATTCATTTTCACTCAATAATGAAATTTCGTTGAATTAAAAAGATAAGTGTGCATAATTCAACTGGAGTTTCCTCTACTTTCATGCAATCAAGCCTATTTTTGGCACACACATTGATTATATTTATATTCAGTGTAAAAGAAATTGTCGTTACATTTTTAATCAAGTCCACTGTATAATGAGATTTTAAATTTAAAATAACAGCGGAAAATGCTTCATAAAGACGCTTTAGAGACTTAAGAGGGGTTCAGGAGGTATCTCTGATTTTTATTCAATCATATCCATTTTTGGATACATGCCTACATTTCCGGTTTAATTCAGACTGCAGTAGTCGTTCCTCCGTAATTTTGAATAAATAGGTGGACTGAAGGTACCTGAAATATCCGTCGGATCTTAACCAAATTCAAAAGGGGATCATCAATTTGCTCATAAAATATGTGTACTGAATTTCGTCGGTGTAGCCCTGCTTTCTTGTTTTTGGATACTGACGGACAGACGGACAAACATGGCTAAATCAATTCCTCTGGTATTGCTGATCATATCAGAGCTCTCTGGAAACTGCTTCTGGGTGTTACAAAAGTACCGTCAAAACTAATATACACTTTGGCAATATTATTGGTGTGGTGTATAAAAAACAATTTAATATGTCACCTTTAACAAGAAAGACGTGACAGCCAACATAATTAATGGCTAATTGCCTAAATAGGATAATTTGTAGATGCTTGTGATGTTTGAGGAGAACCAATTACTGCTAAGTGGTTTAAATGCTTAGTAATCTGACTTTATCTAATACAATTTTTAATTATATTCATTTACAAAGAACGAATTTATTAAACATCTCGGAGACTTGCCGATATAAAAAGTTATTACGTTAATTTCACACACAAATCTGATATATTGTATATATTTTGTTCCTTGAAACAACAAAAAAATTCGTTTCAGTTTATACCAGGTGCACCAGTATCAGTGCTTTTGAGTTTTTTTTTTTGGTCGTTTGTGTCCAAAAAACTCTAATTTTTAATAGAAAAGTAAAAAACATTTGATTTAAAGTATTGGCCATCCTCTATTGCAAACTCATTCTTTCAATCATTAAGACAATTTTTGGATTCGACTTTAAGTGTTGTGCGTGACATGCCCATTTTGATAATTGTCGGTATCTATCTGGAATAATGATTTCACTAAGCTTAAGAAGCTGGTAGTCTACAACTTTGTGCTCTCACCGTACACAAAGGATTGTCTTCTGGTCTTGTATTCAAAATTAATGGTGGTCTTATTTTTTCCGTTGCAAATTAACCCATTTATCAACGCAAGTAACAATTCAAAGCGAAACTGTTTTTATATCGGGTCATTGAAGCAAAATTGCAAAAGTCGTTTTCCAGCTTTCCATCTGGCTTTAATTCAATTCACTCTTTTTCCAGACTTTGTATTTTTCTCATAGCTTTTGAATGGACAGAAATTGTTTTTTGTGGAATATTTGCTATCACATTTCAGGTGGGATACCGTGTCCTTCATTTCCCACAGTTATTTTGAAGTAATAACAAGTTTTAGTTCCTTCTTATAAAACAACTCGCCAGTCTTTGCATGAAAGTGAAGTCGGTGGTAAAAGTTCCATGGATATGCACGAATGTTTTCTTTGCCGTTTTCGCTACAATTACCGAATATTATGGCAACANTTTCTTTGCCGTTTTCGCTACAATTGCCGAATATTATGGCAACAGCAAAAAAACGACCAAGCATTAAATTTCATTACCATGCGATGAAAGAACAAGCTCGTATGAGAGCTTTAAAGGTCAATGAAAGGTATCCGAACCAATTTTTTCCGATTTATGTAACGTTAAAAACCCCTGGCTATAACGTTAACTTCTTTAAAATCCCATGGGTGATATCCGAAGTCATCGACGGNCATCGACGGATTTCGGTTGAATTGTACAATTCTACCGACCAAAAAATTTTAGTAGCTTGCGATGAAAAACCTGGCTTTAGAGCTAGTTCCCATGACATTGGGGATACCCATTGCTACCGGTTTTACAAGCTGAAGAAAGGCAGACGGATATTGCTATACCGTTTGTATTCTGCGCATATGTCTCTAAGAAACCTATTATCTGAAATGCTTATTTCCATGCATTAAACATTTTGGACAAACCCATAAATCAATAATCCATTCAACGGTTAACCTCTTAATAAAAAAAAAAAATAAACAATTCAGATTCGAAACCTTAACCTTTGGCAATAGTTTAGTGTTTGTAGCATAATATACGGACCATTAAAATTCTTGGAAAGTTCTGAAAAAATTTCAAATTCCATATTCTTAAATTAAGTGTAGCCACACTCAAGTTTGACAGTGATCGCATCGCCTCTGGATTGTTAAATATGAGTCAACTTACAAAATCACTAGGTATCTTCGCAAACAAAATGACCATCATAAAAACTCTTAAATCGCTATGCCGTATTTTTATATACTCGTTATCGAAAAAGTGTCTTTGACTAAATCTTATTCGTAAAACGTAGAAGTTTTAATTTTTATTGAACTCACCATATGTATATGATAACCGCTATTCTCATTCAATCCTTTAAACTGTACCTCAATATTGCTGATGTCGTACTCAGATTGCTGCGTTATTTCCACTTTTCCGTTGACTGTTAAGGCATCACCATTAGCATACCAATCCTTAGCAACCACCTTTCGACGAAAGTGACCAGTTATGCTAGACGAATAAAAGTTCATTGAATTGACATAAGCAGAAGCCTTATTTACTCACATGGAGCAAGCCAAACGCTCGCCACGCGCTTTGGGTCCAAAATCGTCATATATAACCAACGATTTTCCCAATATATTGTGCTGCCCAGAGAGTGGCAAGTTGGTGTCGGTAAACATGCGTCGCGTAAGCTGCGGCGCAACCTGTTTACTGCCTGCTATTGTGAGTGTGCCTACACGTGTATCCAAAGCGCCCACGCTGCACATTGCTGACAAATGCGGCTTGCAGAAATCCTCCAGCGACCGGTTACCCCAGTCGACTTTAAATGGATTGAAAACATTACCAGCCGATGTGCAACGGTTCTGCCAGTCGTAAAAGTCTTTGCCTGGCGCGTTGCTATGAATTGCCCAACGGTGATTGTGGGTAGTGTTCTGCGTTGATCCATCGGCATGTATTAAGTATTCAAAAATAACACTGGTATCCTGCCAAGGTTCTTCAGCTGCTTGGCGGAACAGCACACGTCCTACAATCGGATAACGAAACAGCACCTGTGCAGTAAACATTTGGCTCTGATAAATGCCATTTTTCTGGTATTGATTCACAATACCACAGCTCCATGGCATCTCAGTTATATTCGCCAAATTGGTACGATTGTAACTAAAGATAACCAAGCCACGATTTGCTATGCTGTGACGTCCTTGCAATGGCAAAAAGGTGTCCCAATACAAACCACTCAGCTCAGAGCTGGCGCCCGGCAGCACGTAATGGTGATAATAGTTCTTGTTACGACTCTGTAATTTGCCGCTTAGATCGCCAATAGGATATTGGTCCTGTGTGCCGAAGCCAGCCGGGGGAATGCTTTGCATTTCTAAATCACGTGGATTAAAAATGTCACCGCTACTTTGGCAGTAGTCTAGCATGCCGATTTTATGCGGTACTGGTGGCAAGTTGTGTATGCGAAACGCAGCAACATCTTCTGCAAACTTGCGAGCTTTCTGTGCGCCATTCTGTGCTACTGTGGTGACTGTGAAGTTCAAAAATGTCGGATCAAATTTGGAACGCTGTGAAAAGCTTATTTCAGCTTTGACGCCAGCTGCATTCACGAAGGTTCTGTAAGCAAGTGACCATTAGAGATGAGTTAACTATTAAACAAACGGACTGACTTGTAATTCGAGCTCTTCACATGGCGAATTTTAGTGCATGCTAGAAAGTTCTCCGGATGCTGACTATCGAAGAGCACTAGGTATAGCGTACGATGTGGAATTGTAAGATCTGATGGTAGCAGTGCCAAGCGGGCATCCCGAAACACAACACGCTGCACGGAGTGAAGTGCATTCTTTGCAACACGTATTTTCCCTAAACGTGCATCCAAGTCACCAATTCCATTGCCATCGCCCTCACCCTGTGGATCGAATACGAGTTGTAGAAAATTGCAGTTCTCCTCGGAGCGATGATGGTCATTTTTAAAAATATCGGTGACGTAGATTTTCCAATGATGAAATGTCATGGCTTTGCTTTTATCTTGGCTGAGAGGTTGTCGCTGTATGTGGTAGAGATCAGAGTATATTAAGGTATCGCCAGCAGCTGTTTCTGTCGGTGCTAGCCAGCGAAAATACACTGAACCGGCGATTGGCGTATTGAATCTGGCCTCAGCCATGTGCTCTATGGAGCTTTGGATAGTCGTAATTGTAGCGCAAATGCGTGCATTCGAAGTGACTTCTGTTAGCATCAATGACTTGCCCCAGATGCCCATGTCACCTGTAATAAGTGAATTAAATCATTGCATTGCATACACTAAATTTAATTACCATTGAGCTGCATGTCTTTGTAGTAGATGGACGTTTCATTTCCAGGCAATATGAGATACTCCAAATCCTCATCAAAGCTCAGGACTTGCTCACCCAATTTCGACAATTCACAACGCGCACTGGGCTCAATTTCCGTGTAGTCCACAGGAAACTTACGCACTGCCCAGCTCCACACTTGATCGGGGTATTGCAATGTAGTTTCTAAGTTTGTTTTTATTTCAACTGTGGTGGCATTTGCTTGCCGAAACACGATTTCACCATGCAAACCATGTTGCGAAACATACGCAATCAAATGCTGAGCTGCATTTCCAGAAAACAAAAAAGAATTACTAAAATATTTGAGTAGATTATTGATTAAAACAGATATTAATGTTTAATTCAAACACAATAAAAATTATGAAAGTGAAAATACTGCTTTGCACCAAACCTTCAATGTACTCACCAATGCTTTGACTCGTCAGTATCGAAACCACAATTATGACTAAGCCGCAAGTACTTAACGGAAGTTGTTTGGACATTGCGCTTAAGATCACATAGATTCTATTTAACGTTAACTTAATAATTTGCAATAAATAATTTGTTTATAGTTTAAGTTTATTTATATTTAAGTTGTATTCGTTTTCTTTTCGGTTATTCAACTTAAGTGCTCTTTTGAGTGATTTGAATTTTAACATTACTTTCACATTTTCAAGTGCTATGTTTCGGAACGCACAAGCAGAACTGAACACGCAACGTCACACAGTTTTTGGAAGCAGCTTTGTTAGCCAAACTCTCGCCGTACTCAGCCACATTGCCACTGCTTACCTGTTGAAGGTCTACAACATTTGGCAAATCATGAGTTAACCAAACAAAAACAAAATCTCTCTTTTCTATGTTTGTTTTGATCACAATGTACGTTCCAAACCAGTTTCTCCGGCTCAAACTGAGCGCTTGCTTAAGAATCGCTTAGCCAGACAAACATAAACAAATCAATACAAGGTGCTCATTACTGCGACTCTCTGTATAACTGTTGATACGAAGTTACAAACAGTACTTTAATCAGAGCGAGCCGATTTCCATAATCAGACGAAATTTAAACTTGTATTGAATGTATAAAACAAAGCAATTTTCGGCATTTCGAACAAATTGAATTAAATTTATGGCGATGATCTGTGTCCAAAGGAATACAAGCTCCTCACGGTTTTTGATTTTTCCATTTTGAATTTGTAAAGAGGCATCGGCAAACACTGAACTAAATTTTGTGGACTTGCTAAATTGTTTAATCGTGTAACACCATTCACAATTTTTTTATTTTTTTTTCGATACTTGCGAGTCTTGTGTTAAAGAATCAAGGAATAAGATTAATGTAGCGCAATTCAGAGTTAAACATGGGATTTAAAAGAGAATGTTCAGTGTTACCAGCAATACAACTATTTCATCGAAATCAAGTTTCTTACTCCTAAATCGTCATGAAAACTTGCGTGATTATGATGATATTTATTTATCAGCGATAAACAACTGACAATCCCATAGGTTGGTGGTGAACCAGGGGTACATCACACTTCACTTCCAGCTTAAGCAAAATCTCATTTACTATATTTACTATATTTTTATTATTTTTATTTTTTAATTATGAGCTTAGCAAATTTACCTACCGACCATTGATAATTTCTTTAAGGATTTCGTTGGTGCACATAATTATACCTTGAGATAACATTATAATTAGTTTTTAGCTAATTAAACGCTTTATGCTGACATAACCATCAAGAAACAGATGTTCCAAATATTCGATTTGGCGTTGACAAGTACCCAAATATTTGATGTTTCATTTTGATAAACTCAAGTTCCGCTACGATAACTGTAACGTAATTGTCATTTAATTTGCTATTTATACAATAACAGCATAGCCATGAGGATGACAAAAAATTTTTTTACTGCTGCAGCCATTATGCGCACAACCACCGAATTGTGGTAGACCGAATAGTTGGTAAAAAAAAAGGATATCAGTAATGTATTGCTGTTGAAAATAAAAGTGTACTCTTGTGTTTGTGTGGATGCATATTACAGATTTTCAACAAGGATAGCTCTAATGTGTTATGCTCTAAACAAAATGAATAAATGAATAACTCGAAACGGAACAATTACAGACATTGATTGCGGTCCGATACGCAGTAATGGAAGTTTGCAGAGTAAAGAATTGGTCAATTGCTTGGCAATCGTTGTCAATTGCCATACAAAAAAAAAAAGATGAGCCATTGCAAATATTTTTTGGAAACTATGTTCATCATTCCATGCGTGTTAAACTTCAAACAATTATTTTAATTTTTAACTTAATAAAAAATGTATACAATTTACAAAAATTATAGCTTGGTTGAAAAAGATGCTATTTTATTTTGCATAATAGCAGTCTTTTGCATTACTTGTTCAACAACTCTGGTTTTAAGCGTACTAAGCTATTAAATAAGTTACTCGGTTTGATAAGAAAACAACAACATTAAGGTTTGAAATACAATACATAGTAATAAGCACTCTAGTTTCAGTAACACTGATTCCAATGAGGAGATTTATGAATTCCATCTGAAAATTAAGAATCTGTAAGCACTGGCAAATACGCTTACACAGTTGTTATAACCTGATTATTTGATTAAAAAACTCTTGTCACGCATGTTGTTTATTATTACTTTTTTTTCGTTTTTGTTTTATAAAGTCAAGAAGAAGGTGGTAGTCGCCATGCAGCAAGTCGGTTGAATACGGTGCATCCTACAACAATTCGAACTTTAATTCATAGAGTTTACCTTTACTGTGAAGTAAAGGTCAAGGACTTTTTTTTCGTACGGCATGTTTTTTCATGAATTCATGAATTTTTCCTTCAGCTGGTTTTCAAGAATCCAAACAAATTTCTTTTTTTTTCCTGTTTGAAATTAATACACATAATTCTTCAAGTCCCAAATAACTGATGCTAACAACGTCCCGCTGATTTCCAAACATAAACTCACTTGAGAGTCAGTTTCACTCTACTGTTAAACCCCTTGTTTCATTTCATCACAGTGATGGTCTCAAGAAAATTTCGAGCACACTCTAAATGCGTATTCAGCACCTGCTGCACATACAGATTTCAGAAAACCAATACTTCAGTCAAAACAATGTTTACACTGCCCAATGAGATTTCTCGTACTTCTACAAAATTTTGTTTGGTCACTCGACGATTTTTCAAAAGGATATCCAGTATGTTTTCTGAGATTTCTGGTGTTATTCCTGTTTCTGGAACATGTTTGACGTGGGTCGTCGTCAACACTTGTAAGCCCATGTTTAAATTCACCAACCCATCGATTTACTGTACTAATTGATGGCGAAGAACGTATACACATTTTCAGAATGTATTCATAAATTTCATTTGGTTTTAAAGCTCTCAAAAAACAATATTAAAACACTTCCCAATCAATGTACTTTTCCATTAAAAAAATGAACGTGACACGCCAAAACTTATTGGCTTGTAATCAAAGAATGAATTGATCGTTTATTAAAGTTTATTAAAGTTCATTAAAGTTTATTAAAGTTTATTAAAGTTTATTAAAGTGTCAACTTCGTCTCTTGTCGAACTGCAAAATTCATTGAACACCTGATCCATGGTGACATTACTAGATTGCTTACTGAGACTAATCCTTTCCTTTTATTTTTAGGCTGAAGTTATTCGGAGTTATTCCGCAGCCTTTGTAGACAATGTCCTTAATCACTTCGAACTTATAGATTATATTTCAATTATTTATGTTAGAACATTTGGACGTTGACAGAATGTAGCTTGCCTTCTTCTCACTAACTATCAGATCAATTTTCTGTGGTTTATAACCACCCCAGAGCACAGACAATTTTATCTATGAACAATTTAAAAATGGCACTAAAGTGGGAACCTTATCTGCTGAAGCCACATTTGGCATCAAATTTATCTCAAATATCTCCACCCTTCATAAGTTTAGTAAACTCTTATCATCGATTATTAGATTACCTGCCCAGTCTTTGCGAACCCCACCTTATTTACCCTTCTAAAAGAAATTATAGATGCGGAAAGATCGTTGATGCCTTCGAATATTAAGGTTTCATGTGAGTGTAAGGTATTTGTATTGACTAAATGAAGTCCACCTGAGTCCAAATCGAATAATGGATATAAGCATATTAAATTTATTCGACTTGTTCAATTTAATCGCAGATTTATCGTAAATCTAAGTATAAGTACTGCTTATTTTACTTAAAAATATGTAATATTTGAATTGAGCACTTAAAAAATAAAAAATAAGTTCATAAAGTTTGAACAGCTCTTATGCCATCTATATATGAAATTAATACGCTTGTAATAAAAAAAAACCGAGTGCATGTGATGTTTTATTTCCATATCTTCATCGCAAAGAGACTTATTTCCAAAACAGCAGATAGAATTATTAAATGCCTAGGTGATGGTAATTTAACATGAATACATTTAAATTGGTTACTCGTTTTTTCTTTTCTTTTTCAGTACCATTTTAATAATAAGTATCGCTCTGATACCCTATCTATTAAATCCATCGCATCTATTTCCCAGTCCCAAAACAAAATTTTTTTTATTTTGTTCAACAATTTGATTTTTTGAAACTTTTTTAAAAAGTTTTTCTTCTACTGATGTCATCAATTTATCGCCACGCGTATATTGTTTTCGTCTATAAGTTTGTAACGCCCAGAACGAGTGACCACAGAGCTATCAAAATAAAACTCGTTAGGATTAGCAGCACCACAGAATACGAACCGTTCATCGGTATATCATCAAAACCTAGACCAAACTTGGTTCAACGACTTATTGAAAATTCTTGGATCTAAGTTTGATTTTGGTACTATTCCCATCTGTAGTTCAATAATTTCAGTCCATCTTTGGCCCCGAAATTAGGGATTTTATGTAAATTTTCTTGTAAATATTGAATAGCCTTGCAAAAAAGTAACAATCTCTGTATATCAGGTTTTTTTTATTCAATTGGTTCGCATGAAATTTTTTTGAAAGAGTTTTTAAATTTATAATACAATACATAAATCAAGTGTTCGCTCTTATTTGGTCCAGGAACAAGTTCCCCTTCACTGACGGTGTATTTCGGCTTGAATGTTTGCCTTATCAATGATCGGAGTCTTCCTTGCGTAGACTTTGCTAAATAACTCCACAGAAAAAAGGACTATGGGACTATATATCTGGAGATCTGGGCGGACAGTCAATATCGCCTCTCTTTCACATCACACTCACAGGGTATTTTTTTTTTTGCAGAAAATGAATTGTTTAATATTCAACATGGCATGACTAACCGTTTTATTGAAAACAGGCAACGTCCTATTTCACACATTTGCAATCAGACAGAAACAACTGACTCGGAATCACATGGCTCCAACATTCACCACTTGGTCATGTAAGGGATTTTGATAAATCTCATGACCGGTTCATTCGATTCACATTCATTCATTGTGGTTATAGTGCTAACGCTACCAAATATTGTGAAATTAGCCACATCTGTTATCTAAATTTGCTGGCAAAAGTCAGCTGCCGTGTCAATCGTGCTAGCTTCTATTTGGCCTTATCTCAAATGACGTGAACTGTTTATCCGCAATATTCTTTGTGTTGATTGCGCTTTACACGGAAACAAGTGCAAATTATCCCTCTAAACGTGCCGCAAAGTCGCCCTGGACAACGGTCTCCCTGACCGCTTCAAACGACTCATTGGAATGGCTTGGTAATTGCTGTTGTTAGTTATTCATCTTCCACTGTCCTGTGATCCAGAAAGTACCAAACATGGAATAGAGTATTCAGACGATGCCTATCGGCCATGATATATACGGCGATAGTCACATTGAACACAATATAACGAGTATCTCCAAATTACAGCGTCACTCTTTCGGTGCGTCATTTCGGTCTAAAACGATTCATTGTTCAAAATTTACTAAATTCACGTTTCAGAACTATGGCTAATCAGGTTAGTCGAGTGATNAGTTAGTCGAGTGATAAGTTATTAAATTTTTCATATCTTTATTGGAAATGGCANGTGATAAGTTTGACAGTTATTTAAATTTTTCATATCTTTATTGGAAATGGCACCCCTTGTTCCAATGCAGCTCACTAAAATTACTGCGCGATTTTAGAAAAAATAGATGTACATCTATGTGAATCTATAAGGTTGAAACCCAAGTAAGGCGCAAAGACCTATGTATCTCTATATAAAAAAAATTTTCAGGCCATTAGTACTATCAATCGTACCTTGGCGATGCAGAGCACACACTTGTCTCATATGGTGTGTGGCTCTTCGAGCGAGCAGCGATGGAGGAAATCGTTGACGGAATGTCTTCAGAGAACGTTGTTGATAGCACGCAATTATTGCCATCATAGGCTTTATTTTTTTTTATAATTGGTACACATATATATTTTAAGAAGTATTAGAATTGATAAATGCTTTTAAAATTAATCTTATTGGATCGATATGCGCAATACTTCTGTGGCGACACTTCTGCATTTTATGAATGATAAATTTGAAAGCATACTGGTTTGCCCTTATTGCTTTCGTAGGCACTATTTAATACACTTTCAATTATTAATGTCTTTGGTATATAGTAATTTTATAAATAAGAAGTAGCTAAATCTCACATGTGCGGACATATGCGTTGCTAATGTTGTAATTGATATTTTATTTCTTCCCCCAAAAATTATACCAGCGAAAGTATCATTTATTTTTGTGTACTCTTGGCTTGTATCAAAACAATTATATATCAATCAAAATATATTAAAATATAACGCTCAAGTTGTTTTCCCATAAGCCTAGCCATCAGGCTTTTCATGTAGTACTCATGAATGAAGTTTGTAGCAGGCAATAACAACAAGCTAGCTGTTGCTGCTGCAGTAAAATT
>JXPQ01002788.1:15555-26780 GCA_001014675.1 Ephydra gracilis
AAAATCACTAACAATAAACCTTCAAAATAAACAAAATCAACAACAACAACAACAATAGCATGCACGATAACAACACCAGCGTCACCAGCATTTAATGCAATAAGTCAAAGGAAAATTAAAAAGCATTCCGTCAATATTTATTCGAGCGCCTTTTTTTTGGTCTCTAGCATTTTATGAGTTTGCNCATAAGTCAAAGGAAAAGTAAAAAGTATTTCGTCAATATTTATTCGAGCGCCCTTTTTTTGGTCTCTAGCATTTTATGAGTTTGCCAAACTAAAGCATAATTGTGGGTAATGGCAGGCATTGTATTGAGCGACAATTTTTTGTCCATATGCATTGCGGCCGGCCGTCTATAATGGATAGGCCATGCGCCTAAGCACAGCTTGCTTGCCCAGATTCCATATCGAAGAATTGTGAGTTGAGCGCCACCTCTTCGTTGCTTGTTAGTTCTGCAAAATTCGACCTGCCACAGGTAGACGGAAGAAATAAAATCTAGGAGTCATGTATTGCCAAACAATGACGCAATTCATTGCTCTTGAAGTTGAGTAACGAGGCATGCAACACGTAGCTGAACGGAGCCAGAATGGCCGAATATGGAATATGAAATTGAAACACTCAAGGTGACTATGGCATAATTAACAGTTTTATTAAGTGATGCAAGCCAATGATTTTTTCTTGAATATTGAATTACGCTTTATGTCTTTTCTCTAAAAAAAAAAAAAAAGTTGATTTTATTGATGCTTTGTGAGCATGCAAATTTTTCTGTATACCTCTTTTTTGCATACTGCTTACAATATCTAAACCTTAGCTGAAATTATTTTCACGAAAAATGCTGCAATATTAGCAGCTTTTCTATTTGCTTCAAACCTTCTCCGTCATTCATGTTGAAACCAGTAATGACATTCTTTACGATACTTCTTGTCGTTTAAATATTTTGTAAAAATTTTCAAATTTTCATCAACATAATGTTGATTTCATTTGCTTTAAACTAAACTAAAGCAAAAATTTTTAAATGTGAAAAATGTAGAATTGAATAACAAAAAAATTGCAAACAAGTATAGCAAGTGTTGTCAAGTATACAATTCGCAGAACTTCAAAAGTTTTGTTCATCACTTGTGACTGTCACAAATATGCTAATCACTTAACATTTAACAGAATACAACCAGAGTATTTACAGTACATTAACGAAATTTGATTCTAAATAGAAAGAGTCTGACGTCAATAGTATGATATTTAAGACGAAGTAAAGTGAATATCTTGGAAAATTATGAGTGGTTGCTCACTTCAAGATATGAAGACGGCTGACGAATAGTTTGATGACAAACCAAATTTCAGTAGGGCATAACCGGCATTATGAGTCACCTTCATATGTTGGCTTGTAGAGCTCTGTTACGGGAAAGAGCTCTGCCACTCGATTGCTTACTGAGACCGCAGTAGGTCTCAATATTAATCCTACATATAAACCTAGGTGCCTAGGTGAACAAAGTCTAGGTTGAGCCTAGCTCAACAAAGTCCTTAACCATTTCCAACTTGAAGTTTTACGTTTCAACGAATTCTCTATATAGGTTGACACAAAGTGCTTTTTATGCCTACAATTTACTCCTTTTTAAACGAGGCTGGATAATAAGGCAAGAACCTCGCATTAACTTCGGCCAATGATGTTGAAATCGTTGGCGTACGCGAGAGACAACTCACTGTTATTGAAAACGTTGTCACTGTCTTTCAAATCCACTGTACAAATGATTTTCTGCAACATCTAGTTGAAGAATACACTTGATACGCAATCATCTTGTCTGAAGCCACGTTTGGCATTGAAAACTGCCGTCTCGTCAGTTGCAAGCTGCACACCACACTAGACATTTCTGAGTGTCATTGTGGAGAGCTGTATTATTTTATATGGTATGCCTAGCTCAGAAATGAGGTCATATTGGTTTTCTACGTTTAGACAGTCAAAAGTGGTATTTGATTTAAATTGAAAAAATTTGGTGAGTGTTGCTTTTTTTGTGTCTTCTAATGAGCTGCTCTGTGGTACTTTTGCCTAGTCGAAACTTTGGTATGCCTAGCTCAGAAATGATGGCATATTGGTGACATACGTTAGCAGAGTCCAAAATGGTATTTGATTTAAATCGAGAAAAATGTGGTGAGTGTTGCTTTTTAGTAGACTTTTCTAAGGTTTGGTGCAGTGCAATGATCTGTTATGTGTTACTTTTGCCTAGTCGAAGCTTTGGTATGCCTAGCTCAGAAATTATGGCAAATTGGTTTTCTACGTTTAGAGAATCAAAGTGGTATTTGATTGAAATCGAGAAAACTATGGTGGGTGTTGCTTTTTTGTGTCTTTTCCAAGGTTTGGTGCAGTGTAATGAGCTGCTATGTGGTACTTTTGCCAAGTAGCACTTCGCAAGTCGCACTCATAAAATCTGTTCAGTTCTTGTGTCTAACACTTGTGCACACAGAACACACTATGTGCTAGTTGAACTATTTCTTTTCTTCGACCCACAGAATCACTCAACATGTTTTCTAGTGACAAAATTTTATAGACAAGCTGAAAGCACAGCATTGAAGTTGAATTCAGTTAAATTTTGTGGCTTATTATGCCGTAGATATTGCATGGAGCATAAATATTAGAAGATTTCGAACCAAATTTAGTCAATTTTGTTCCAAAGGCCTTAGTGCCAAATTTGCTTTACCTGTTTCAACGCCTGCTTTCAAGGCTTTGTTCAAGACCAGATCTCCCACTGACAAACTTAAGAACATCAAATGACGTGACGCTGATTATATCAGTATTAGTTTCGACAGGTCTAAGATTATATTTTTTCCAGATGAAATGAGCCAAAGGTCTTTGAAATAAAAAAAAATTTTTTTTTTAATTTTGGCCAATATTTTGAAACTTTTTTCATGTCCTCATCAGCGAAATTGTAAGCACTTAAAAAAAAACTGTGTCGAAGCGTTGGGAATGCTTAGTTAAAAGCTTAGTTGGCCCTTTCGAGCTCATTTTAATTAAACACACGTTTAAAAAAAAATGGTATACCATTTTGTTAACAAAATTAAATTCAATTAATAAATTCATTATCTATAATGTACCACCTTAAATTAAGCAAATTCATCTTACGTACGCACGAAGAATGTCTTTTTGTATTTCTCTAATTAACTCTTTGTCAGCCAGCTTTGCTTGCTTGCAATTGCTCATATTGCAGATGGGTGACGTATGTCATTTTGTCGATGGCAGAGCGGATCTTTTTATTTTGATTTTGAAAAACATTTAAGGTTAAAATTTCTATAATTATTCCTGAGTGGTTTACCTGTGCGTGACACTTGTTTTGTGACCACTTGACATATTCATTTAAATCTTTTAATATTTGCTTAAGCATTTAAATGCTCTTTTATCATTTGAGTCTTTCAAAGCATATTTTTCTTTCTTTTTTTTTTCATGTGACTGCAACAAATTTCTGTGTTGATTTCATTAAATAAGCGGTGTCATTTTTTTGATTATCCACATTTGTTTCCACACAGTGGCATTGCCGCCTAATTGTACTAATGATCAATTTGTGTGAGTTTTGTTAAATTTTTTCAACGCTTTTCAATTTTATTTCTTTTTAAAGGTTTTATTTTATAATCTATTGTTTTTTAATGCGGCATAGCAACGTTTGAGTATATTTGTGTGGTCCGTTTGAAAATTTATTTAATTTGTTTGGTTTTTGTGAACAGTTGAATTTGAACAAAACATTTATTTAAATATTGATTTTCAATTAACAGTTTTGATAGTTGCTTTGCTTGATTATTTTTATTGTTGTACAGCAATGTTAACTTCAATTTTTATGGCTATGTTGTTTACTTAATTTTGGCATGTGGATATACTTGAAGCTAATCAAATATGTTTTAGTTGGAGAAATCACATCAAAATTATAAAATCAAAAATTTTTAAGTAATTTTTACAGAAATGACGAGTTGGCTAGAATTGACGTAGACATTGCTCTCGTACATAGCTCATCGGTCTTTTAGCAGGCAAAGCAAGTAACTGAATTTGAACAGAGGTTTTTGCTATTTTATGTTAAGTTGTGTCTGTTAAATTTGGAGGATTTTTTTTTCCTAAACTGCGAGTAGTATTATGTGATTCACAAATTCATATAATACACATGTATACACAATACAAAATGAGCAATGCTACTTACGCATTACATGGTTATATTAATAAATGAATGATTAATAAATGAAAGAATGCATCGTAAGAGTTGGAGTAATATTATAAGCAAGGAAAGCCACATTTTGCATTCATGGACTCATGGCAGGGGATAGATTACATGCTCGCTACTTAAGCATCGGAGCAATAAAATAACTTAAAAAAGCAACATTTTCAAGGACTCAATTCAAACATGAGCTACCTTCTTGCCACATTAAAAGGTGTAATGGTTTTTCGTAAGTCTACAAGCCACAGTGCCCATCGCTTATTACTCTTGGCTCTCTGTGAAGTGATTATCAAAATGATTTTCAACTTTTTGCTGATAATTTCCGCATATAAGCTATGACATTACATTACAGATTACTTCTTCTAAAATTGGGATCCTTTGGGTGTACGTAACGAATTCGTACACAGAAATCGGCCAAGAAAATCTTTGCATCAGTTTTTGGCATACGAAAAAAAAACTAAAAAAAAATGAATAATATTGTTAGCTTTAAAATCTCCAAAGCCACAAATTCGTGAACAGCACACAATTCGAAAAGAAAAGCCTTTTTCATCAAAACAATGCACCATGCCAATTACAGTTCGGAGTGTTGAAGCATTCACCATACTCACCCGATTTGTGTTCTAGCGAGTTTGATCTAACCACGCGTGCATGGAAATGTTGAGATTATAAGACCGTCATTTAAGGGTAAAAATTCATGAACTGGTACCTTATTCGAACAAGTGTATTGATGTTCAGGGAGATGAAATAAAATATAACAGATCTGCAAAATTATACAGCTTGGTGCTCATGACGTTCCTTTTCTTTTTCTTTTGCCTTGCCATTTTCGTAGAAATTCCTAGGGCCTCTACATAGTTCGTAGTGGTTACCACAAAATAAATTTAAAAACTTTTAGAAGAAATATTCGGTTATAAACTTCAATGAAGAAAGTTTAAAGCGATAGCTAATATGAATTTTGTTTTCTTAGACGATATAAATTTGAAAAGCGAATCTTCCTCTCTGGTTTTCATTTAGACTTAGATGAAATTAAATTCAAACAAGAAAATTCTGGTTTACAATGGCATGTGCTGCTATAAGTTTCCGTATGATAACTGCCAATTTTGTAGAACCCCTAAGTGCACAGAAAGGTGTTCAATTATTCGCGAAATAAAATCATTTCTGCAATATTTCTGTGTTTTTATTGCCGATATTCTGTTAATTGAAAATAACTAAACCTGAACGTTGGTTGTTGCTATATTTTAAATAAAATTATAAACACGAAATAAATGTGTAGTTTGAGTAGAAAAGTTACGAATGCAACAAGAATATGCGTTTCAAATGAGTTGCTTGCATATTCGTTTCAATGGAGACCCTAAAAATCTGTAATGCTCTTCTAGGGTATGAACTCGCAACCCTGCGACTGCACAGCCGACGCTCTTACCACTGAGCCAACTGTCTTCTCGCCGTTCAAATGACTTCATTAGTGTTTTTTAAAACTAGTATTTCTTAAATATTCTGTTAACATTTGGCATTTCCTTGTTATTCTTAAACACATTTCCAATTAAATTTGCATATTGTATAATAGTTTTGGTCATACGTTTGTTATACCCAGAACCCCGGATGCTGCAGTTATCAAAGTATATAAAGATATGATCCGGCGATATGTTTACTGCAACCTTCCGAATTGATACTTTTCAACGAAATTGCAAAATTAGGCGCGAATCTAAGGCATGTAACCGAATTCTAAAAATGATTGAATAAAAATTAACGGTACCTCCAGTGCACCTATAAAGTCCCAAAAGAGGCATTATTTTGAATTTTTCAGTTATCATTTAAATTTAACGAAATTTCATTATACAGTGAACATTCACAAAATTGAAAAATGGAAATTGGACTTGGACTTGATTCGATGAGAATCAAGAATACGTCCAGTACAACTACATGGTCCCAACGGAAGCTTTAATGCTGAGTACCACAAATTCATCATTAAAATTTTACAAAATTTCATTATATACATAATAAAATCAATGTGTCAGATAAATATAATGAATGTGTCTACCAAAAAAAGGCATAATTTCATGATAACTTGAGGGACCTTCAATGCGCCTTTGTGGTCTCAATCGAGGTTTTATTGTTGAAATATTCGCAATTATCATTTGAATTCTTCGAAGTTTTAATATTGAGTGAAAATAGATTTAATAAATGGGTGTACCAAAAATGAGCTTGGTTGGATGCAAATTGGAGATAGCTTCAGTACACCTATGTAGTCTCAATAAAGGCTTTAGTGCTTAATCATGTATAGGTTACACTAAAGTTTTACAAAATTTCAGTATTAAGTGCACAAATATAATTGTACGCACGATTGATCCATTGAAATCGGACACCTTTGCGACCGACAAAAACGGCAAAACGAACAAAAATTTTGCCATAATTAATGAAATTAATCCAGAGTAATTTTAGGTACTGAACGTTTCCAGTTTTTATTTAATAACCAAGCGACGTGTATTACACTGTCGGCCTGAGTCAACTGTAACCTATTTATTTTTTTATTTTTATTTTTTTGTTTTTGTTTTATGAAATGAATTCGTGTTCATCATCGGAGTTTATTTTATTTTCTTGAGACGGCATAGACGTTCTCACTTTAATAAGCGTTAGATTTTCATTGAATAGTTTGAATCAAATGTTCTTTTTTGAATCTTGGTGAAAGAGAAAAATTTGTTATGATTCGAAATGAACGGCGGCTTAAAAAAATAATTAATTTTATATTTTTCTCGTTTTTGCTGCTGAATGCTGCTATGAACTTGTGTTTTATTCATTTATTCTACACAATATTTAGCACTTAATAAATGTTTTCTATTTATTGTGAGAATTTTTCAATATTATTTAATTTGTATATATCGTGTGAGAATTTTAGGCTAAACTTTTTTAGGTAGAATTAATGGCAAATGTTGAAAAAAGTTAAAGTCAATTTGCTTTTACGTCTGGACGCAGGCGTACCATTTTTTAATATTGCGTCTCTTATCAGTTTTTAAAATAAAAGCATTCGGTCATGGTTTGGTTTGGAGCTCTTAAAATTGAGGATCGATTTAGAACGGATTTAAACTTCAAGGATTACTGGTTCTGTAAAAAAATCACAGCTTTTAAGTTGATTGTTTTTGTTGAAAAAACATCGAATTCTACGTATATTTCGTGAACTCTTTTAATTTTTTGGTCATCTTCAATATCAGTTGCTTTTCGTTCTTTTAAGAAATATCTTAAATAAGATTTCGAAGAAACAAAAAATTTTAGCTTTTGCTTGATTGATTTTTCATATAACAAAAAAAAAAAAAAATTGACTATAAATTGGACAATAGTTCATACAACTGTTCGATTAGTAGATGAGTAGACAGTAATAAAATTGAGAAGCTCCTCAATTAATCTTTTGCCATAGACGGTAGGTAAACTGAATTTGTGCAAAATATGTGCAACACCAAAATATACGTTTGTAAGTATATATGCAAATTAGAGCTGTCAATGAAATGGCGAAAACTTTTGATTGCACTTTGTCTGTCTGCCTGTCTAGGAATACTATAATTCGAATCATTTATGCTCCATAACTAAAAATTTTTTTATCCAATTTACTTGTAGAAAAGTATACAAAAAATAATAATAATTATTATTGAATATATAAAACCGAATGGCTACAAAATATTTACCTTATAGAAGTTTACATTGATTCAGATATTCCATCCTTGTGATCATGGCCGCACTGAAGCCAGCCAACTAAAAATGAATTTATGTAATTACGCACCAGACGTAGTTGTCTAATGTAATTATAATTTGCTTTACATAAAGAACACACAAATCTGAAATAAAATAAATGTCAAGTACGTAAACCACAATTGCTCCCCTTTAACATTTATGTCAAATGAGCAACATCAATCTCGCTTGCGCCGCTATGAGAAGCAGCGTGTGCAGTGTATTCTCAAAGCAAGGCATCAACTGCAGTGCCACATAGGCCCGCGCATATGACTACGACATTGACATGTATATCAAATAGGCTGGTGCCAGACAACACACGAAGTCACAGATTTACAGCCAGTGTTCTGTTTATTGGTTGCATTTGTGTCCGTATATTTAACGAGTTTCTAATAGCGGCACCCCATATTCTAGCATAGCTTACCACTGTGCGTTTCAAGTGGCACGCGTTCTAACACAGCATTCGTAGTCGCTGTCTTGGGTGATTAACGTATCGAACATCTATAATTGCCCTTTTCATTGTTATATGCACCACATCTGCCAATTGGGAATTTCTCAGTGACAGTCGGTATATCTAGTAAGCCAACAACTTAAGCCATTGAAGTCATAAATAAGCGACATTTATCAGCTTGAGGTTAAAGTACATGACATTAATAAGCGCGGGCACTATAAGCCCATGAGAGTTCATACTCTTCTGCAGCCTGCCACGAGACGCTGTGGCTGTCTGTATTTGTACCATGGCTGTCAACGCCGTGCCGTCAAATGCTGCAACCACTTCTTGCTTGAGCATGCCAATGTTTAATGTTTTGCTTGCGCATTCCTTGCATGCTTGCATTGCCAATGATCGGCTGCATTTCTATTGCCTTCAGTTATTGCCATTTCAATTGTTCGCTGGCATGTAAATAAATTCGATGCTTTCCGCTTTCATTTACCAATTTTATTCATATTTATTTCATTTTTGCCTTGGTGCATTATTTTCATTTCAAATTTTCAGCATTCCTGGTATGCTTAATTGATGTTACCGCAAATATGTCTCCGAGTGTTGCTGCGCTGTGCGATTCCCCCTTTGGGAGAGTTGCGTTTATTTGAGGCGTAGCCCTCTGTTCATATTACATTTGTTGAATTGCTTTGCCTGTTGTCGGGTCTGTGCTTGTTGTTGCTGGTGGAAGTTTCTGTAATTTATGATGTCATTAATTTTCGTTGACAGACTTACTTGTTGACGCCGTAGTGTGCTGTGTTTGTTGTTAAATGTTGTTGCAATGTGCACATGTAAATACGTTTTACATAATTAAATGTATTAATTTAATTGCCGCATTTTAATATAATTTAATTTTCCCATCTACTTCTGTGATTTAAGTGAGCGAATATACTCATTAGGGTTAATTTCGTACATGAGAGGCTTTTATTTGCGTTTGCACTAGCAATGCAAAGCATAAAAGCCTTGATCTCTTTTTTTTTTTTTTTTGCTAAATAGAAATCTTTTCCTCCCAAATATCATATCTTAAAGCCAAGCTATTTAGATCTATTCGCTCTATCTTTTAGACAATTTTTGAATATGAAATTGTTGACCCTTAAGCTTACAGACCCTCAACCGTTGTTTGAACAACCAATAGACTCATGCTGAATTTATAGTTCGTTTTCATTTAATAATTTTTTAACTGCTTATTCACATTGAATGAAGCACTATAGGCTCCGTCAGTTACTGAGTTACACCATTAATTATTGAATTATATTAAGCGGGCAGCTTGCTTGATAATTTATAAAATATTTTCAACATTTCGGGAAACGTTTGTAAAAATGTTAAGACATAACATGTTTTTAGTGACAAGTGTCTAAGGTGAAAAAGATTGACATTGAAGTAAAGAAATATATATTTGTGATTGTTTGGATTTTTTTTCTTCCTTCAGAGTCACAGACATAAGCCACCCATTCATTCCTATGCAAAAATTAAACAAAATAAATTATTGAAATATTTTATTTCTTTACTATAAATAACATGGTGGAAGTATTGGGCTTAGCCGTCATACGGTGTTTTGCAGCTCGGCACCGAATACGACTACCTGGTCAGGCCAACACAGGTCCAATCTTTCGGATTTTACGAGTTGATATTTAAACTGATTTGAATGCAGTAGCACTTCAGCTAGGTCAACAGAATTTGGTGAAGTCTTGAAGGTATTCAAGTTCAAGACTCATGCATTTAATATTTGATATATTTAAATGTGTGTGTGCATATGTGTGCATATTTCACACAGCTCGTGATTCCAATGAAAACGCCATATGTCATCTTCGCAGTGAAGGCCGTATCGCTACTATATCGCTTTTCCGTCGAAAGTATCCAATGCAATGATCAACAGCAGTTGCCGGCGTCCATACTTTAGCCACATATAGTACAACCGATATTCTTAACGATTTGTATATGCATGTTTCTCGTTTTCCAAAAGAGGGTTTGATCACTCAATTGTTTCTTAGCTCGTAGCAACACCCGCTTGCAAGAGTAATCCTACGAAATCCTATTCATTATTGAAATCAAAGCGTAAACCGTATCAGTGGTGTTAGATGATATCAAGCATTAGCAGTGCTCGTTAAAGCACTTTTTTGTAATTATCTAAAGCCAAAATTCCACGCATTTTGCAACTTACAGTCACTCATGTCTTGACGGTACAAGCAAACACTTGCTGCTGTGCTCTGAACTTTGTTTCTTTGCTTATTCTGCTACCTGGTTTAAATCGAACGAAACACATTGACAGACTTTTTTCTATGTTCATTATTGCTACGTGTTAACCATAGGCTAAGTGCATTAAACTGTATGGTCTGAGTTTTGAAAATTTCTTTATAAATTGTTATTGCTTTAAAAATTTCTTTGATAACAATTTCTTCATGGTGCAGTTCATTGCGACACAATCTTTATTTGCTGCTCTGCATAAAATAGCAAAAAGCAATCAGTCGCAGTCTCTGCTTATTTTTACTTATTGTCCGCAATTTCAGATTTATTTATAAATACTGTTATCATGACCCGTTCAACATTATCGAGACCCTGTAACTCTCGACCGTACTATGTGCGAATGCAAACGCAAATGAACGTTTAAATGTGTATGATATGCCTGAGCAATAAATAACGAATCAACATGAAATTGTTTT
Organism: Ephydra gracilis; assembly: GCA_001014675.1. NCBI lineage: Eukaryota > Metazoa > Arthropoda > Insecta > Diptera > Ephydridae > Ephydra > Ephydra gracilis. The sequence continues at coordinate 26,592 of JXPQ01002788.1, forward strand.
CAAGATTGAAAGTTGAGTTCAGTATTTGTATTTATGAAATATAATATTTTTTAAGCATATTTGCAACCAATAAGACTAATTTACATAGTGAAAACTATGCTTGCAGCGGCGATACATGCATAACTGCAATGCACAAGCAGCGTGGACTCTCGGACGAAGATCATTAATAATAAGTTCTTTGCATAAGTT